>CM055127.1:425498156-425778156 GCA_029206835.1 Rana muscosa
AGAAGCGTGGTCAAATAACAGTCCAGGGTCAGTTCCAGATCAGGCAGAGGTATAAACAGAATCGTTAGGCAGAAGCGTGGTCAAATAACAGTCCAGGGTCAGTTACAGAGAAAGCAGAGGCATAAGGGGTGTGAACATAAATGGCAGGAAGTGAACTAATAATTTATTTTGGTATGGTAATGGCGGAAGCAGTTGCCTATGCAGAGGCCTGGTTCTGAAGGACATTGGGCACAATGATAAATGGTGTCTCTTCTCTCTCCTCTTTTGGAGCACACCCGGCATTTTTTCTGGCGTTTTTGGCCTGTTGGTCTGGGAGGGATTTTATCTGGGAAGTGGCGCTCGGAGAGTCGGCTAACGACATCGGATCTAATGTTTACTGGTGGGCTGTTCGGATATATAAGGGCAGTGGTGATTTCCTCCTGGAAGAAAAGGAAGGATTTGGGTCTTCTAGTGGATTTTCGATATATTACATATGAGTTGTACATGGCCAAATTGAACAAATAAATTGAAACTTTCTTATACCACTGGTATGATCTTCTTGTGGAAAGGTAGGGTTCGAGCATCTGGTCGTTGAAGTCGACACCCCCCATGAACTTATTGTAATCGTAGATGCATTTGGGTTTTTGGATCCGGCCATTCCTCCTGGTGACTTCAACAAATTCATTGTTGTGGATGGAAGAAAGCAAGTACACGTCTCTTCTGTCCCTCCACTTCACAGCCAAAATCTCCTCATTACGCAAACTCGCCGTGTCCCCTCTTCTCAATTTTTTGGTGACCAGGCTTTGAGGAAAGCCCTTCCGGTTCGTCCGTACGGTGCCGCATGCTGGAGTCTTCATTCTGTGCAAATTTCGGAACAGGGGCAAACTGGTATAAAAATTGTCCACATACAAGTGGTATCCTTTCTCTAGGAGTGGGTTTATGAGTTCCCAAACTACTTTCCCACTGGTTCCAATGTAGATTGGGCAATTAGGGGGGTTCAGTTCGGTGTCCTTCCCTTCATATATGATGAAGCCATACACATACCCAGTTTCTCTGTCGCACAATTTATACAGCTTCACCCCATAGCGGGCCCTTTTGCTGGGTATAAATTGTTTTATGCCCAGCCTGCCAGAAAATTTGATAAGGGACTCATCTATGCATATGTGTTGGTCTGGAGTAAACAACTGGGGGAAGGTTTCAGAAAAATAATTTAGTAGCGGCCGAATTTTATAAAGTTTATCAAAATTTGGGTCATTTCGGGGAGGGCACTGGGTATTATCATTGAAGTGTAGGAATCTCATAATCATTAGATATCTGGACCTGGGCATTACTGAGGAAAAGATGGGCATGTGATATATGGGGCGGGATGACCAATATGAACGTAATTGATTTTTTCCATTTAGTCCTATGCAGAATGTGAGGCCCAAAAAAATCCTAAACTCCTCCACTGTAAGGGCTTTCCACACGTAGGGACGGGCATAAGAGGACGTTGGGTTGCTGGTTATAAACTGTTGGGCATATAAGTTGCACTCGGCCGCAATTGCTGCCAGCATGTCGTTAGTAAAAATTAAATTAAAAAAATCTATTGGGGAAAAGTTTTCTGTATCCACCTGGATTCCTGGCTGGGCAGTGAAAGGGGGAATGTTGGCTTCTCCTGAATTTGGAAGAAGCCACAAGGGATACTGAAGGGAATAGGGAAGGCTGGCATGGGACCTAACCCTTTGGGGCTGAGGTGACACCCCACTGGTACGTGGCCTTGCTTCTCGAGGTACTGCGGTGCTGGTGGATGGCACTGCGGTGCTGGTGGATGGCACTGCCTCCTCAGCAGAACGCCTTCGTCTGGCGGGCGGGCCCTCCTCCTCTTCTTCTTCTTCCTCCTCCTCCTCTGCCATCTCCGTCTCCTCCGTCACTGATCCACTGCTTATGACAGGCTCGTAGTCCACGTCAGACTCATCTGAATATGCGGAGGAATCCGAATCGGAGCTCTCCCCGTTGCTCCCGTCGGCCGCAAGAATTTCATACGCCTCCTCGGCTGAGAATACTCTTTTAGCCATTTGATGAGATGGCACTGACATGTCGCACTGATGGCAGATGGCACTGGAAGGTGGCCCTGCAGTTGGGACTGGTGGCAGATGGGACTGGTGGCAGATGGGACTGGTGGCACAGATGACACTGGCAGGTGGCACAGATGGCACTGGCAGGTGGCACAGATGGCACTGGCAGGTGGCACTGGCAGGTGGCACAGATGGCACTGACTGGTGGCACTGGTGGCAGATGGGACTGGTGGCACAGATGGCACTGGCAGGTGGCACAGATGGCACTGGCAGGTGGCACTGGCAGGTGGCACAGATGGCACTGACTGGTGTCACTGGTGGCAGATGGGACTGGTGGCAGATGGCGTGGCAGATGGCACTGGCAGGTGGCACTGGCAGCAGATGGCACTGGCAGGTGGCACTGGCAGCAGATGGCACTGGCAGATGGCACTGGCAGATGGCACTGGCAGATGGCCCTGGCAGATGGCACTGGCAGATGGCCCTGGCAGGTGGCACTGGCAGCAGATGGCACTGGCAGGGACTGTGGGCACTGTTTTTTACTTGTGTGTGTGTGTATTTTATCACTCACTATGACAAGCTGCAGCACAGATCTCTCTCTCTCCTCACACGCTGTCTCTGTGTGAGGAGAGAAAGCCGGCAATGAGAGATGATCTCATATGTTTACATTTGAGATCATCTCTCATTGGATAGTGAGATCGAGTGCTGAATGGCCTCTGTGATTGGCCATTCAGCACGATCTGTGATTGGCTGTGTCCAAGGGACACGGCCAACACAGATTTTCCCCGATGCGCGCTCGCAGGGGCGCACGGGGGGGGGGGGGAAAGAGGAGGACGTCCATGGACGTCCAGTCAGCACTTCGGCGCCGCAATGCAGACGTCTTTTGAGCATTGCCCGGGCGCGAAGTGGTTAAAGTCCCAGGGCAAACCCCATCTATATATGTATTGTAATTGGGATGGAGGTGATGATAGGGTGACACCAGACCTTATATTATGTGCCAAAAAATCTCCATAGGTGATGCTTTAAAAAATGTTAACGGTTACCGGTTTAGAGTTAAGCCTCGTACACACGATCGGATTATCCAATGGGAATTGTGTGATGACAGGCTTTTGTTGGATAATCCGACCATTTGTACACTCCATCGGACAATTGTTGTCGGATTTTCCACCAACAAATGTGGGATAGCATGCTTTAAAATTGTCTGCCAACAAATGTGTGTTGTCGGATTATCCGATCGTGTGTACACAAGTCCATCAGACAAAACTCCAAAGTACAAACACGCATGCTCAGAAGCAATGCTTACCATAGCACAACATTAGCAGAATGTTGCCCAAAGGGTGGCGCTAAAGAACTGAAAAACCATGTTGTTTCGTGTTTGTTGGCCGACAATTCTTTGCCGTTTGTATGCAAGACAAGTTCCTGGCCAACGCCCTTCGGACAAAAGTCCTACGCTTTGTCCGCAGAAAATCCGATCGTGTGAATGAGGATTAACAGAGGAGGTCTTGTGCTGGAATTATTGCTCTCGCTCTAACTATTGTGGTGATACTTCTCATGTGTGATTTGAACACTGTTTAAATTTGCGGGTGTGACTTATGTATGCATTTTCTTTGGCGCACGAGCACCGAGGGATGGGGCGCTTTAAAAAAAAAAAATGTTCTTATTTATTTTATTTTTATTTCTTTTTTTACACTGTCCTTTTAAAAAAAAATCTGATCACTGTGACAGTAATAGGCAGTGACAGGTACTCTTTATGGAGGGATCTGGGGTCTAAAAGACCCCAAACCCCTCCTCTGCATTTGAAAGTATTCAAGACACCAAAATCTTCATTTTTGAATACTTTGTATTTTTTTGGCTGTAGAGTAAACTGAAAGTGACGTTGTGACGTCGCCTCGAGGTTACTACATCGCAGACCCGATCAAAGTAGATTCTGGCTTTGTTTGGGTCTCTGACCAGCGGGCGGACAAGCCGGCTGGTCGATCGGGTCTCCCGATGGAATGGGAGACCCGGGCAGAGTTGCGGAAGGCGGCGGGAGGGGGGGCTTCTCCTCCCGCTGCTTGTAATAACAGCCGATTGTCGGCTCTAAAAAACGGCAATGGGGTGATGCCTGCAGCTGCAGTCATCCCCCCGGTACAACCGCTTAAAGTGGAGTTCCACCCTGAAATATATATTTTTTCAAAAAATCCTAAAAAAAATAGAAAAAAAAAATTGGAAAAAAAAAAAATTACTTACCAGAAATAGCGGTTGCTATGCGGAAGTCCCTAATCTGCCTCTTCATTGTGCGCGGCTAGTCTTCTTCCGCCGTCCTACTCGCGGTGTCTTCTTGTGAATGGGGCGCGCTGCCTTCTGGGAACTTTGTGTATCCCAGAGAGCAGCCGGCCCATTCACAAAACGCAGCGTGGCTTGTGCATGCGCAGTAGGAAACGGGCAGTGAAGCCTCACGGCTTCACTGCCTGTTTCCCTTACTGAGGATGGCGGCGCCGGGAGCTGCCAGGATTGAGGGATCTGCCTTGGGGGGGCTGACATCGTGGGCGAGTAGGACAGGTAAGTGTCCTTATTAAAAGTCAGCAGCTACAGTGTTTGTAGCTGCTAACTTTAAAAAAATAAAAATAATTGCGGGTGGAATCCCCCTTTAAGCAAAATGACGTACAGGTATGTGATTTTGCGGGATTGGTTAAGATTGAACGGATTCTCTTTTAGCTTCATTGAGTGTCCTCATGTCTTTTTTGGAGATCTTGGGTTAAATAGTTTCCTCCTAATGCTAGAGTCACCATTTAAAGGTTTGTACAGTATATTGCCTCTTAGAGGTTTGTATATCCCCTCTTAAAGTGGTTGTAAACCCACTTACACAACATGCACCTACAGGTAAGCCTAGTAGTGTATTTAGGTTTTGTGCTGCCCTAGGCCTGACTAAACTCGTGAACCCCCTAATTTAAATATGACCCACCCCTTCCTGTCAAGACCGCACCCTTTCTGTTTAAGACCCACCCTGAATTTTTTTAGTGGGGACACTGGTTCTGAGGGCCTGGTGGGGGGGGGGCAATAGATTTCCCTTAATTTGTATAGACTTCCTCTCACTTCCTGTTTGGCTATGGGGCAGGAAGTGAAGGGAAATCTCTGCAATGGGACAGGGATGGTAAAAAATAAACTGACAGGGGCTATAACCCTCCCTTACTCTATCCAAAATGAAAAAGAAAAGTGTTGAATATAGTTCTTCTTTGGCCGCTTTATGGGGGCACTAGACTTATTTGCCTCTCTGTCCAGTCCGCCCCATAAGACTGCCGCTACACTGTTAGCCGGCGGGGACTCTTTCCGTGCTGCCCCCCTGCAAAGTGCTGCCCTAGGCCTGGGCCTTGTTGGCCTAGGCTAGGGTAAAGCATTGGGTAAGCCTAGATTATGGCTTACCTGTAGGTGCATGAAATATCTCCCTAACCTACACGGTTAAGGAGATATTTGCTTTTAAAACTGGCGCCGCTGACGTCACGCGCATGCGCACTAGTGGGCCGCCATAGTAATCGGATTTCTGAATGGATTTAGCCGGCCCGAGCACGCATGCGTGTGACGTCATCGCCGCTCCGGGGCCAATCACAGCGCCGGAGCGGCGATACACGGAAGGGACATCGAGGCAAGATGGCGGCGGCGGTGTCCGAGCACCGCTGCGGGGGCTTCGATCTAAGGTAAGTAATTCATAAAGAGCTAGTATGCTAGTCATACTAGCTCATTATGCCTTTGTCTTGCAGGTGTTTATTTTTTTTTTATTATTTTTTTGGGGGGTTTACAACCACTTTAAGCGTCTCTTCTCCAGGGGGAATAGGTTTATTGTTGGTAGTCATTCCTCATAATAGAGGTCCTCCAGACCCTTTATTAGCTTTGTTGCCCTTCTCTGGACTCTCTCCAAGCAGATCCTTCCTGAGGATTGGTGACCAAAACTGGACGACATACCGTATTTTTCGCACCATAAGACGCACCTGACCATAAGACGCACCTAGGTTTTAGAGGAGGAAAAACAAGAAAAAAACATTCTGAACCAAATGGTGTACTCAAATATTTTCCAGTGCCCATAGAAAATGCAGAGTGACCATTGCCCATAGAAAATGCAGAGTGACCATTGCTAAAAACGCAGCCTTACCTGATATCACTTCCACCTTCTTCTGTCTCAGGAACCAGCCGGAAGATTGCCTGGCGCCCACAGGAGTTTGGAAGTCTGTCCCCTGCTCTCTTGCCTCTCTTCCGGTGGTGGTGGCGGCAGGAGGCGATGCGAGCTGTGGCGGGGGGCGGTGCCAGCAGCGGTGGTGCCAGCGGGCACAGCCATACTGCATGCTATAAATAAATTGCCCAGAGTTCTGCTTTAACAGTCCGTAGTTGTCGTATGGTATCTGATTTAGATTGCCCATGGCCAGCCATATGCCTTGACCCTGAGGCCTAAAAGATGCACTTTTTCCCCCCTCTTTCTGTCCAAAAGCGAACTTTTATCCTTGCGTTTTGATGCTGCAGCTGAGCAGAGCCCACACAGGCCCCATCCCACCACCCACCACTGTGCTGTGTGGGCTCTGTTCTGCACATAGACCTGTGTGGGCTCTGCTCATTAGACCTGTGTGGGCTCTGCAGCTGGCCAATCACGATGATTGCTGGCACTGGTCGGTATAAGCAGCTCGTCCATGTGTCCCCTCACAGCCGCCCTCCGCGTTCTGCTAAACAAACTTCCCGCCACGGACACCGCGCTGCACGCTGGGTAGCCCACACTGAGCTTCGCTCACCTCAGCCCGCGTCACCGTCCGTCCAGTCCTCCACTGACGTCACCCCGAAGCTGAGAGAGTGGACAGGGGGAGGAGCCACCAATGGTGGGCGGGAACGTGAGAGCGGCGTGACGTCTGGACGGCCGGAAGGGATGTGAGAAGATTGGCCGGTGTACACTGTACAGAGTTCGTACACAGTATGTACATAGTATGTTGTCTGTGTGACAGGTCCTCCTCACTGTACTCCATGTGGAGTGTGTATGACATGGGGCGGTGCGGGCGGCTTAGCCAGCGGCGGCGGGGGGGGGGGGCGGTGTCGGCGGCGGCGGGGAGGCGGTGCCTGTCATCTATTCGCACCATAAGACGCAGGGACATTTTCCCCCATGTTTCTGGGGGAAAAAAGTGTGTCTTATAGTGTGAAAAATACGGTACTTAGGATGTGGCCAAACCAGAGTTTTGTAAATTAATAGAATTATAGTCTTGTCTCTCTAATAAATACCATTTTTTTTATGTATGCTAATAGTCGGCTAGCCTTGTTTGTTGCAGCTTGGCATTACATGCTGGGTTCTTAGGTTCTTCCCCTAGCGAGTAACTTGCATTCATATTTTTAACTCCCATATACATTGCTTTACTTTTTTCAATATCTAGGCCCTTTTCACATGGGGCTGATCTGAGCAGAGAGGGGAGGATGACGGGTCCTTGTCTGCTCAGTTTATGCAGAGTGGACACGGACAGATCCCGCTCTGCTCTACGTACTGCGTCTGACGTGATCCACCTACATGGACGAGGACGGATCCCCTTCCATTTGTTTTTACCTGACCAGATCAGAGGTAAGTAAGTGTGAACAGACCCAAGTCCGTTTACACCCGCTGATCCATGTGAAAGAGGCATAACCCTCATCTGCCATGTAGCTGGCCACCCCTTTCTTTCAACTAGGTCTTCTTGTAAAAGTTACTAAATCCTGCTGTGAAGTTATTGCCCTGTTCAGTTTTGTATCCTCAGCAAACACTGAGATTGAACTATTTCTTCCAACCTCTATACACTCACTGCCCACTTTATTAGGTAGTACCAGGTTGGACCCCCTTTTGCCTTCAGAGCTGCCTTAATTCTTTGTGGCATAGATTCAACAAGGTGTTGGAAACATTCCTCAGAGATTTTGGTCCATATTGACATGATAACATCAAGCAGTTGCTGCAGATTTGTTGGCTGCACGTCCATAATGCGAATCTCCCTTTCCACCACATCCCAAGGGTGATCTACTGGGTGGAGATCTGGTGACTGTGGAGGCCATTGGAGTACAGTGACCTCATTGTCATGTTCAAGAAACCAGTTTAAGATGATTTGAGCTTTGTGACGTAATGCAATATCCTGCTGGAAGGAGCCATCAGAAGATGGGTACACTGTAGTCATAAAGGGATGGACATGGTCCGCAACTATACTCAGGTAGTCCGTGGAGTTTAAATGATGCTCAATTGGTACTAAGGGGCCCAAAGTGTGCCAAGAAAATATCCCCCACACCATTACACAACCACCAGCCTGAACCATCGATACAAGGCAGGATGGATCCATGTTTTCATGTTGTTTACGCCACATTCTGACCCTCCCATCTGAATGTCGCAGCTAAAATCATGACTCATCAGACCAGGCAACGTTTTTCCAATCTTCTATTGCCTGTGCGAATTTTAGCCTAAATTTCCTGTTTTTAGCTGACAGGAGTGGTACCCGGTGTGGTCTTCTGCTGCTGTAGCCCATCTGCTCCAAGGTTCAATGTGTTGTGCTTTTAGAGATGGTTTTCTGCATACCTTAGTTGTAATGAGTGGTTATATAAGTTACTGTTGCCTTTCTATCATCTCAAACCAGTCTGCCCATTCTCCTCTGACATCAACAAGGCATTTTTGTCAACACAACTGCCTATTTTCTCTTTTTTGGACCATTCTCTGTAAACCCTAGAGATAGTTGTGCATTAAAATCCCAGTAGATCAGCAGTTTTTGAAATAGTCAAACCAGCTCATCTGGCACCAACAACCATGTCACGTTCAAAGTCACTAAAAGTGTTTGTAAACCCCATTTATTAATTCTGACCTGGGCACATATATCTGTAGTGTTTACTTATCTCTCTTCAAAGCTCTTAATGATGTGTCTTTCTGCTGCTCTGTTACTCTGTTATCAGCATGATAACTTCTGACAAGCTCTCTGACACATGAGATAAAAGCAGCTGGAAATTTGTGTTGGGGAGGAAACTTAGAGACAGATTAGCAGAGAGCTTGTCTATTTAGACTGCAGCTCTGCAAACCTACGTGGAAGGGGGGGGGGGGTGCCTTTCATCCAATCAGCTCTCACACAGTGTATGCCCAGACTTCCCTCCCCCTGCTGAATGAGGAAGAGAGATTTCTAACACGATGTGCAAATTCTATAGAATGTAGAAAGGGAAAGACAGCAGATATACATGTAAAGCTTACGTAGAGAGATTTGTTTAATCTCTGCGTATCATCTGAGGCTGTTCACTTCACTGGATAATGGGAATATTAAGTGTAGCGCTAATCCATATTGTGTGTATACATTAAAATATTGGGCAAGTATGCAAACAGTAAAGCCTCGTACACACGACCGAGAATCCCGTCCTACAAAAACCGTTGGTTTTCTCAACGAGATTCTTGTCAAGCTTTCCTTGCATACACACTGTCAATCAAAAATCTTGTTGTTGTAAAGCGCGGTGACGTACAACACGTACGACAGCAGTATAAAGGGGAAGTTCGATTCCAATGGCGCCACCCCTTGGGCTGCTTTTGCTGATCTCGTGTTACTGGGCGTTAGTAAAAGTTTGGGGAGAGACGATTCGTGCTTTCAGTTTGTTACAGCGTGTCGAATGTACTATTTCCATTACGAACGCTAGTTTTACCAGGAGCGCTCCCATCTCATACTTGATTCTGAGCATGCGTGGTTTTTTAAGACTCGAAAAAAGCATACACATGACCGGTAACCGAGAATCCTGACTTGAAAATAGAGAGCAGGTTCTCTATTTTTCTCGTCGAGATTCCCGGCAGTTTTCTCAACAAGAAACCATACACACGAACGGTTTTCTCGGCAAAAAAATCTGCCAGCAGATTTCTTGTAGTTTCTTGCCGAGAAAAAACGGTTGTGTGTACGAGGCTTAACCACTTGCTTACTGGGCACATATACCCCCTTCCTGCCCAGGCGAAATTTCAGCTTTCGGCACTGTCACGCTTTGAATGACAATTGCGCGGTCGTGCGACGTGGCTCCCAAAAAAAATTGACGTCCTTTTTTTCCCACAAATAGAGCTTTCTTTTGGTGGTATTTGATCACCTCTGCGGTTTTTATTTTTTGCGCTACAAACAAAGAAATAGCGACAATTTAAAAAAAAAACACAATATTTTTTGATTTTTGCTATAATAAATATCCCCAATTTTTTTTTTTTTTCCTCAGTTTAGGCCGATACGTATTCTTCTACATATTTTTCGTTAAAAAAATCGCAATCGGCGTTTATTGATTGGTTTGCGCAAAAGTTATAGCGTTTACAAAATAGGGGATAGATTTATGGCATTTTTATAAAAAAAACATTTTTTATTAGTAATGGCGGCGATCAGTGTTTTTTTTCGTGACTGCGACATTATGGCGGACACATCGGACACTTTTGACACATTTTTGGGACCATTCACATTTATACAGTGAACTGTGCTATAAATATGCACTGATTACTGTATAAATGTGACTGGCAGGGAAGGGGTTAACACTAGGGGGCGAGGAAGGGGTTAAATGTATTCCCTATTGGCGATTCTTACTGTGGGGGGAGGGGACCGACTGGGGGAGGAGACCGATCTGTGTCCCTATGTACAAGGGACACAGCATCGGTCTCCTCTCTCCCTGACAGGACATGGATCTGTGTGTTTACACACACAGATCCATGTCCTTGTCTGTGTAACCGCCGATCGCGGGTGCCTGGTGGACATCGCGGCCGCCAGGCACGCGCATCGGCATTACAGTGATGCGCCAGGCGCGCGCGCCGCCGGCGGCGCTCGCGCGCCCCCCTGTGGCCAAAGAAGCGGAGGCCGTAAAAAGACGGCCTCCCGGATTTTTAGAGCCACCTCGCGGCCGTATATAGTCGTTAAAGGGGTTGTAAAGGTTTGTTTTTTCTTTTCTAAATAGGTTCCTTTAAGCTAGTGCATTGTTGGTTCACTTACCCTTTCCTTCGATTTCCCTTCTAAATGTTTTTTTTCTTTGTCTGAATTTCTCACTTCCTGTTTCTCCTCCCTAAACTTCACACCATCATCCGAGTGGTGTGGAGTCAGCCAGAACAGCTTATTGAACAGCTTACTGAGGAGGAACAGGATGTAAGAAATTCAGACAAAGAAAACCAAGAAAAAAAATATTTAGAAGGGAAATCAAAAGGAAAAGGTAAGTGAACCAACAATGCACTAGCTTAAAGGAACCTATTTAGAAAATAAAAAACAAACCTTTACAACCCCTTTAAGTTAGGGTGACCAGACATCCCTGGTTTCAGGGGACAGTCCCCGGATTGAAGACACTGTCCCCAGACCAAATCTGTCCCCAGTTTTGTCCCCGGATTGGATCTGAACAGTGGCTGGGGCAATTTCATAGACAGTCCGTGCAGAATTCAAGAAAAAAAATCAGAATTACACACCCCCGCTCCGCAGCTCCTACTAGCTTAGGGGGCAGTGGCGGTGCGTCCATAGAGGGCGCCGGAGCACCGCCTTCTCTTGCTCCCGCACCGCCACTGAAAGACAATACACAGATTCATGCATTGCATGAATCTGTGTATTGTCACCGCTGCCGCGCTGCCCACTATTCATATGGCCGGCCTCCTGGTGAGCGCCGGCCATATGAATTAGAGCGGTGGCCGGCGGTGGGTGTGACTTGGAAGTGTCTATCAGAGCCAGCGGCTCTGATAGGCTTTCCGAATACAGCTGTATTCGGCTTCCAAAAACTCCTCCCAGGTACGCACGGGGGTGCGTTCCTTGGAGAAGACTGTGTGGAGGTTTCAGCCAATCAGGTTCACCGGATCTGGTTACTGGTAACCTGATTGGCTGAAGCGACATTGAGGGCGGGAGAACACATCGAGGACGGCGCGGACCGAGGAAGGTAAGTGCAGGGCTGGGGGGGAACTGGCTGCATTTGGGGGACAAACTGACTGCATTTGGGGGCAACTGGCTGTATATGGGGGACACGCTGGCTGAATATGGGGGGAACTGGCTGTATATGGGGGACAAACTGGCTGAATATGGGGGGAACTGGCTGTATATGGGGGACAAACTGGCTGCATTTGGGGGGAACTGGCTGTATATGGGGGACAAACTGGCTGAATATGGGGGGAACTGGCTGTATATGGGGGACACGCTGGCTGCATTTGGGGGGAACTGGCTGTATATGGGGGACAAACTGGCTGCATTTGGGGGGAACTGGCTGTATATGGGGGACAAACTGGCTGAATATGGGGGCACACTGGCTGTATATGGGGGCACATTGGCTGTATATGGGGGCACACTGGCTATATATGGGGACAAACTGGCTGTATATGGGAGCACACTGGCTGTATATATGGGGGCACACTGGCTATATATGGGGACACACTGGCTGTATATGGGGGCACACTGGCTGTATATGGGGGGCACACTGGCTGTATATGGGGGCACACTGGCTGTATATATGGGGGCACACTGGTTATATATATGGGGACAAACTGGCTGTATATGGGGGCACACTGGCTATATATATGGGGGCACACTGGCTGTATATGGGGGCACACTGGCTGTATATGGGGGCACACTGGCTGTATATGGGGGCACACTGGCTGTATATGGGGGACAAACTGGCTATATATATGGGGGCACACTGGCTGTATATGGGGGCACACTGGCTGTATATGGGGGCACACTGGCTGTATATGGGGGCACACTGGCTGTATATGGGGGGCACACTGGTTATATATATATGGGGGCACACTGGCTGTATATGGGGAAAAACTGGCTGTATATGGAAACAAACTGGCTGTATATGGAAACAAACTGGCTGTATTTGAGGGGGCAAACTGGTGGCGTTTGGGCACAGTGGCTGCGTTTAATGGGCACAGTGGCGGTAATTGTTTTTTTTTTTTTTTTCAGTTTGTTTGCGCCCCCCCAAAAATTTTGAGCACCAGCCGCCACTGTTAGGGGGGTGTATTTTTTCCATTATCTGTGCCCCTTTCTGATGATCATGTGCTGGTCGGAGCAGAGGGAATATTTGTTCAGTTTGGGGTGCCCATTCAGCTCCACTCGCATGTTCTTCTTCTGCCTTGGCTCAAGTCCCAGCCAGCCGCCTGCCTGCTTATCTCCTTGCCTTCCCTGGCAGAGTGATATTCCTCCGCTCCCCACCCAGTAGTAGCCGGGGCCCGGAGAGTAAGACTTGACAGGCTGTGAGGCGGGCGGCGACGGGCAGAGAGTCGCTGATTGCCGCCATTACTAGTAAAAAAAAAAATACGTCCCCGGATTTCATTTAAAAAATCTGGTCACCTTAATTTAGGGTGACTTTCCTGGTTGATCACTCTTCCGAGTTTTGCATCCCCTACTACAAGCAGAACTCAGGAGAAGCCGACTGTCCACTTTGAGCGCCCGCCCTGCAGTGCATTCTGGGAGGTGTAGTCTCTGCAGCATGTAGGCACAGCCCGGCCGAGTCTAGTGTGTGCTGTTGAGAACTACATCTCCCATCATGCAATGTGGTGCCAACTAGGACAGCGGTGGAGCCTGCTATTGGCTGCTGCCGCTGATGAGGTTGTAACGGGGGGGGAACTTTTAATGCGTGTCGGCGGTGATGTTCTTTCTGTCACGCTAATCTGACAGAACGCCGGCCCGCTCGCGGCTCACCCTGCCAGCCTTTGCCTAATTAGAGAGCCACCTCTGCAGGCAGGGGCCCCCTAGTGGACGGGGCCCGTGGGCTTGAGCCCAGTCAAGCCCAATGGTAAGTCCGGCCCTGGCTGACCCCACAGGATAACCCCCTGCTCAAATAAGTGAGGTTTCTCTAGATTGTACAGATCCCCATATGGTAGCTGGGATAGGGTGACCAGACATCCCCGGTTTCAGGGGACAGTCCCCAGATTGAGGACACTGTCCCCGAACCAAGTCTGTCCCCGGATTGGATTTGAACAGGGCCTGGGGCAATTTCAAAGATAGTCAGTGCAGAATAAAAAAAAAAAATCTGAATTACACACCCCTGCTCCTACTAGCTTAGGGGGTGTATTTCTTTCCATTATCTGTGCCCCTTTCTGATGATCATGTGCTGGTCGGAGCGGAGGGAATATTTCTTCAGTTATTGCTCCGCTCGCATGTTCTTCTGCCTTGGCTCAAGTCCCAGCCAGCCACCTGCCTGTTTATTTCCTTGCCTTCCCTGGCGGAGTGATCTTCCTTCGCTCCCCACCCAGTAGTACCTGGGGCCCAGGGAGTGAGACTTGGCAGGCTGTGAGGTGGCGGCGATGGGCAGAAAGTCGCTGATTGCCCCCATTACTAGTAAAAAAAAAAGAATATGTCCCCGGATTTCATTTAAAAAATCTGGTCACCTTACTTTAAGTATAACACAATGACTGTGCAAAATAAAATAAAGTGCTAGGTGCAAACAGCAATAAACGAATATAAATACAATTCAAAAAAAGTAAAATCACTAAAGTCCTTATATGTGAAATGGTATTGTGAATAAATAACCCATGAGGCAAAAACAAAAAACAGTCCAAACACGTGAAATGAAATCACAAGTGTTTAGGTAGAAATCAATGTTGAAATTGAAAATTTATTCGATCTCTGAAGGATAGCCATCTATGGAATATATATTGAATATATTTTCTCACCCAAAAGTCACACAACATTTACTCATGATTCCCCCATTTTCATAATAACACGCAACTGGTAAAATGGTTTATTCTTGGGTGAAAATTGTGTGAATCTTGGTTAAAAACATTGTTAAGTAGACCCCTGTATGTGGACAACTCCAAAATATTGAGTTCAGATGTTTCCAGTGAAGAGAACTGTTTGTGCTATAGTGCAGTGGTCATCACCCCTGTCCTCAGGGCCCACTAACAGGCCAGGTTTTATGTATTACCTTGGGGAGATGCAGACTAGAATACTGCAATCACTGAGCAGCAAATGATAGCACCTGTCATGTATTTCAGTTATCTTGCAAACCTGGCCTGTTAGTGGGCCCTGCGGACAGGGTTGATGACCACTGCTATAGTGTACAAAGATATTTGAGACAATTGTGCACTAAGGTATAGTCAGTTAGACCTGTTTGGGATTTAGACAGGCTGACATTAAAGTGGTTGTAAACCCACTTTGACAACAAACACCTACAGCTAAGCCTAGATTAAGGTTTACCTATAGTTGTTTGCAATATCTCCTAAACCTACATGGTTTAGGAGATATTTGTTATTAAGAATGCACCGTTGTCTACGGCGCATGCGCGCCGTAGATAATGGCGCAGGCTCACTGAGAGCTTTCATTCATAAATCCGGCAATGACAGAGGCGGACTTTGGGGGCTTCGATCTCAGGTAAGTGACACATAATGAGCTAGTATGCTGTGCATACTAGCTCATTATGCCTTTCTCTTGCAGGTTATTTTAAAAGATTATATATATATATATATATATATATATATATATATACACAAGGGTTTACTTACTCTTTAACCACTTGCCGCCCGCCCTATAGCAAAATGACGGCGGCAAAGTGGTTTCAATATCCTGACTGGACGTCATATGACGTCTCCAGGATATTGAGCCGCTGCGCACCCCCGGGGGCGCGCATCACGGCGATCGTTGTTGCGGAATGTCAGTCTGACACCCTGCAACACCGATCTAGGTAAAGAGTCTCCGACGGAGACTCTTTACCACATGATCAGCTGTGTCCAATCACGGCTGATCACGATGTAAACAGGAAAAGCCGGTGATCGGCTTTTCCTCACTCGCGTCTGTCAGACACGAGTAGAGGAGAGCCGATCGGCTGCTCCTCTGACAGGGGGGGTTTGTGCTGATCGATTATCGATGCCCACACTGGACCACCAGGGATGCCACCAGACCACCAGGGATGCCCACCATAAGGTATGTCACCCTAGACCACCAGGGATGCCAATTAGAAATGCCTAATGGATGCCAATCAGTGCCAACAATGGATGCCAATCAGTGCCCACAATGTTCACCACTGATTGGCAGGCATTATTGTTTGGCACTGATTGGCATCCATTAGTACAACACATTACAGTACAGTGCCACCTATCAGTGCCCATCCATGCCCATCCGTGCCACCTATCAGTGCCCATCCATGCCGCCTATCAGTGCCCATCCGTGTCGCCCATCCATGCTGCCTATCTGTGCCCAACCATGCCGCCTATCTGTGCCCACCAGTGCCACCTACCAACCTTTTTTTTTCAAAATTTTCGGTCTTTTTTTTAAAAAAATAGCAGAAAATAAAAATCGCAGAGATGATCAAATACCACCAAAAGAAAGCTCTATTTGTGGGGAAAAAAATGATAAAAATTTAGTTTGGGTACAGTGTAGCATGACCGCGCAATTGTCATTTAAAGTGCAACAGCGCTGAAAGCTGAAAATTGGTCTGGGCAGGAAGGTGTCTAAGTGCCCAGTATGGAAGTGGTTAAATAAGAACTACGACTGAAGATGCTCCATAAGTGTAACCTGCTCTGTTCTTTATGAAAATGTTCAAGTCTCTTTACAATACATTGCTACCATAGTCCTTGGGCACATGTGAATGGTCTTACCTACTGATTTTGATCAAATGCATTCACTCTAAGCTTGGTTAACAAACTTACTGTTTATAAAAGAATTCAATTATGAAAAGGAACAAGAAAGCTGTGCAAAATAGATTTAAGGGTTGTGTTGACAATGGCACTTACAACTCTTTCTAATGAGAAGCACAATTGCCTGTTCAATCTTCTGCTCATAAATGTCAAGGTTGTAAATGGATATTATGAGGTTTCTAGTTTTACTTCTCTTTGCAGTGAGCGAGGTGCATTGAACCTTATTATTTTTAAGTATGGCTTCATTTAAAGGCAATGAAATCAGGCCTGGGTGGGCAATCTAACAATTTGTGGGTGACATAAGCTGGCTTGAATTATTCCTTAGCATGTGGAACGACGAGAGAGGGTACATGTAGATGGAATTTGGCTCTCTACAATTTGTGAAACTTGCACATACATTTACATACAGACAGTTATTCACTCTACATTGTGCCCACTCACTCTTCCTATTCTGACAATCTCTCCATTGGCTTCCAGTCGTCCAATGAATGCATTTCAAAATACCAATAACATACAAATTCATCCACAGCTACATCACAAATCTTGTCTCAAAATATCACCCAAACTATCCCCTCTGCTCCTCTCAAGACCTCCTGTTTTCAGTACTCCATCATCCCTTCACATCCTTGCATCTAGGACTTCTCCAGAGCCTCTCCCATCTTCTGGAACTCTCTACCTCAATCTCTCAAGCTATCTTCTATTCTGTCCACCTTTGGGTGATCCCTGAAAACCCGTCTCTTCAGGGAAGCCTATCCTGCCTCTGCCTGAACTAGAAAACAGAAGTATAAGAGACGCAGCAAATGGATTATAAATAATGTCCCTTGTACTTGATTTGTGTGTTTTTTTTAAGTAGTCTTAGGTTTTAAAAAGTATTGACACTAGACACGCCAGACAATGAGCAAGGCTAAGGCCAGCCATACACGTAGCAAAAACTGTACTCATTTCTTCCATCAACACAGTCAGTGTTGATGGGGGAATCCCTCCTGCCAGGCCATTGTCCTCTCCCGGCTTAACCGGCCGAGATTTGAACCGTGTATGGCCGGCCTAACAATGGCAGCCCTAAATCTGGCAAACTTCATTTGGTGCCTAATTGGAGCTGTAGGCAACACTTTTAATTCATAAATCTTGAAAACTTGACAAATTATTTTTGAAATTTCATAGTTATATCAAACTAGCTAAAGTCCAAGAAAAATACTCAAAACTTCTGTGCCTGTGTATATCTAGATATTTTTCATTGACACAAAAGATTACTCCCTCCGTGTGCCTTTGACTTCCAGGTAACCAGTGGACTCTGGATAGCAGAGAATCCTCATAGTGCTTTCTATAACATATTCATTTATTCACACTCCAATAAAAATCCACTCACATGGGTAAAAAGCCAAGTAAAGTAACTGTATAGATCAAACACTGCTCTCCTGTGTTGCTGTGTGTAATTGTTCAAGCTATACTGCTCATCACCACTCTCTGGAAACCCTTCCTGGTGCTGCTGGCGGCGTTGTGACGCGTTGTGACGTCAGTCGAAGTTCTGGCCTACACGTTGCGTCAGCACGGCTTTGTCAAGAGATGCAAAGACAAACTATTAGGACCTGTGTACTACATCAAAATGAATATTTAACCCTTGCAGTGGTGGCGCAGGATAATTTTTTTACTTACCCCAAACTAGACTTTGATGATGTATTAATTAATGCACAGTTGCATTACTTACCTATTTGTTCAAAGGTGTTCTATTGGGTTAAGGTCAGGACTCTGTACAAGCCAGTCAAGTTCCTCTACCCCAAACTTGCTCATCCATGTCTTTATGGACCTTGTTTTGTGCACTGGTGTGCAGTCATGTTGGAACAAGAAGGGACCATCCCCAAACTGTTCCCACAAAGTTGAGAGTATGAAATTGTCTTGGTATGCTGACACCTTTAGGGAACTCTCAAGTCCTGCGACGCTGTACCCAAACAAAATTGGCGTCTTTTTTTCCCCACTAATAGAGCTTTCTTTTGGTGGTATTTGATCACCTCTGCATTTTTTATTTTTTTAACAAAAAAGAGCGTCAATTTTACTTTCTACTATAAAAAATAAAAAAAAATGTAAAAAAACAAATTTATTTATCAGTTAAGGCCGATATGTATTCTGCTACATATTTTTGGTAAATAAAAATCACAATAAGCGTATATTGATTGGTTTGCGCGAACGTTATCTCGTCTACAAATTTTTTTTTTTTTACTATGGCGGCGATTAGTGATTTTTAGCGGGACTTTAACATTGCGGCGGACAGATCGGACACCTAACTGACATTTTTAACACTTTTTTGTGAACCAGTGACATTATTACAGTAGCTATTATAGTATTATTACAGTAATCAGTGCTATAAATATGCTCTGTTATTGTACTTATGACACTGGCAGGAAAGGGGTTAACATCAGGGGCGTTAAGGGGTTAAATGTGTTTCCTGTTTGTGTTTTCTAACTGTATGGGGGACTGTGTGACTGGGGAAACACACAGATCCGTCATCCTGCATAGCAAAAATACGGTTTCTGTGTGATCTCCCCTGTCAGAACGGAGATTTGCCTTGTTTACACTGGCAGATCCCCGTTCCGTCACTGTGTGGAATGATCGCGGGTGACTGGCAGACATCGAGTCCGCCGGACCTGCTGATTGGCTCCCCCGCTGGCCAATTCCCGTCCCGACGTACAGATTTGGTGATTTGCGGGAACGAGCCACCTTGCCGCAGTATAATGACGGCGGCTAGTCGGGAAGCGGTTAATCATCTGTGTAACTTCAGATTGTCCTCTTGAAAAAAAATAAATCTATTTTTTCTTGAATCTCAGAGCTTTAAACCTAATTGACTCTTTGATTTTAAGTCCTCAAAGAGTGACAAAGATTATGGGTTTTCTTGCCAGAGTTATCGGCTGACCAATTGGATTTCTTTTATAAGTATACTCCTGCGCTTCTCGCTGAGTGCCTATCAAGCCCAGACAATCGCTAAATGCGCCTCTTGCTGCTTTGTGTCATGAATTTATCAGATGCTTCAGTAAAACATGTCAAGATTGGAGGCCGAGCAGCCTTTATTAGATTAATGCGAGGGAAGTAGCAGAACATGATGTCTGCTGAACACGACAAGATGAAAACAGGATAGTGCGGGTATAAAAAAAAAAACAAGGTCTTTTCTATCTACAGGAAGCGAGCAAGTTGTTACGAAATGCTTGTTGCTACGAAGCCGTAATTCAGGAGGTAATTGTAGAGGCAGCAGGAAGGAGTGTGTTTGATTTTTCCTGATACAGAGATACCTTGGAGGTCACAGCTGAGTAAAGTTTAAATATTTAGAATACGTAAAGTCCTAAGATTCCTCTGATGAGTTTGTTTGCATGGAGGAAATGTATTGGACAATTTAAACCTGAAGTACAGGCAGATTTAGAAGACTAAAATGAATGGTAATCTAAATTCATTAAAAGAGGAAGTAAACCCAAATAAAAAAATAAAAAAAAACCCTGCAAAAGAATGGCATAATGAGCTAGTATGCATAGCATACTAGCTCATTATGAATGACTTACCTGAGATCGAAGCCCCCGCAGCGGTCCTCGGTCACCTCCACCTCCGCCATCTTGCCTCGATGTCCCGTCACTGCCGTCAGTGTATCGCCGCTCCGGCGCTGTGATTGGCCGGAGCGGCGATGACATTGCACGCATGCGCGCTCGGGCCAGCAAGATCTTATTCAGAAAACCCAGCAATGATGCCCGCTGGTGCGTATGCGTGTGACATCATCAGCGCTGTGTTTACAGCGAATATCTCCTTAACCATGTAGGTTAAGGAGATATTTCTTGCACCTAGAGGTAAGCCTTTATCTAGGCTTACCTGTAGGTGCAAGTTGTCTAAGTGGGTTTACAACCACTTTAACCCCTTTAAAATGAATTTCCATTTTTACAGTCAAATTTGGGAAAACCCCCCATTATGCAATGCATCCGGAAAGTATTCACAGCACTTCACTTTCCTGACGGCTCCATGTCAGCACAGCTGGGTGAGGCTCCTCCCACCCCTACGTAATCAGGACTTAAGGATACATTTTTCACTCACCTCAGCCTTCTTCTCTTTTCCTCCTACGAGCAGGACCTAGGTGTGCTCCTCCTCTACCTGGCTGTCCGTCCATGTGGATTAAGCTGGACGCAGTCCCTGGTGTCTCGTCTAAATGACCATAATCCAGGGAGCCCCACTGCTGGACCTCCGGGCGTCTTTATCATGGCTAACAGCCATGTCTGAGGTCCGCAAGGTCCATAAAGTGGACAGTGGTCATGGCAGAGTGCTCCCCTATGCACGCTCACCCACGCTGTGCCAGTGTCGACGGTCGGATGACGAAGGTTGGGTAAGCTAAATGCTTTGTATCCAAATGTATGCTGCATTACTGGGTATTGTTGGACCTTGCTCCCTGCAGCCACTATACATAACCTGAACTCCTCCACTGGGGGTACTCTGCATAACAGGCATACAAAGTAACACTTTGTCTGTTTACACATGGCAATAAATATGTTGGTGGCTTCTCATGTTTGCTTTACTGTTGTGTCATTATGCCAAACCCCCTCCAAAGACCAGCATTTTTCCAAAGAAAAAAAAAAGAAGAAAGAGCATGGAGAAGCATGTTTGTGATGTCTACAATTCCCTTGGTTTGTGTACACTGCAGAAGATGATTGTAATTTTGTTACAAATTCCTACCTTTTTGTTGCTGTTCTGAACAAACTTTTCATCATGTCCTGATCCCTTGCAGGGCTAGGTTTTAGCTAATTAACCTCCACCTGGTTATCAGGGCTGTAGATGGAAGCTTCTGTCTCCCTCTATCTGTGGTTAACCCCTCAGAGTTTGTTACTAAGCAATCTATTTACTGCATTTAACCTTTTCTCCCTTGTCCAGGGTCGCACTGGATTGCGGGAATGAGGCTGTGCAATTCAGCTTTCTTCTCCCGCTGGTCAGTCTCGATTCCGGACGCGATTTTCAGATACATCTGTGCAGGTCTCTGTGCGGATGTCAATATAGGTCACAGCCCGAAATCGCAAGGGTAGTACGAAACTGCCTTTTTGAAGTTGGTGCGGCACCGCAGATTTGGCGTTGCACCGATTAGGGCAGTGTGATTGCCGCCTATTTTACATGTGATTTGACTGGTCGGGTCGCATGTTAACTCACCAGTGTGATCCGGGGCTATGGGTTGGTTTGCTGAATGGTGCGCAAACCCTGTGGTGAGGTTATTTATTAGTGTTTACCAATCTCAGAACGAACATGCTTCAGGCCCTTCAATAAGAAGACATGGATGAACATTAAGGAGCAGTCTCATAGCTTTCCCAAGCAAACATCCCTCCTCAGGCTCTATAAGAGGAATACACGGATGGGCATGACAGTATGTATCCCACTGGTTTAAACAGCCAGGGATGAGGGTGACACCTAAAAGGTTTCACATCCAAGAAACAAATTGCCAATACACTCTAAAGGGGTGTTTTCGGCTCACCCTGTGAAAGAGTTATCTGCTCTGACAATGAGAAGCTGCCTGTTCATACCAGGTGAAGCAGCCCATTTTCCAAACTTCCGGATGGACATGACTGCACACAGTCTGCTTTGTTCAGGATGACGGCACCTAACAGGTTATCGCATTCATGCAACATGTGGTCAATACACTCTAAAAGAGTGTTTCCACTCACCCTGTGAAGTCTCCAAGCCTTCTCAAGCAAACAATCCGCTACAGATCCTTCAAGAGAGAAACAGACAAATATGACTGCAAGGATGTTGCCTAGTTCAAGCAACCTAGGATAAAGATGACGATGACATCTAATCAGTTGTCACAAGCAGATGGTCGAGACACTCTAAAGGAATGACTAGATTTGTCTTGTGCGGGGACCGTCTGTTTGGCATTGTCCAGCTTTTTTTCAGGGCCTGCTCAAGCCAATCAATTCTCTCCAGTCTCTCCTAAACAGGAAAAAGGAGGACGACCTGTGTCCAGGTTGGTCAAATGCCTGTATATAGATGTGAAGCTTTGGAAGTATTTTAAGTACTTCCAGAAGACATCTAGATGTAGAATGGATCAAATGCCTGTTCGTCAAGATTGGAGGATATCGTCACAGCAGGATGTCAGTTATGCCCTTTTGAACGAATAGAGGTCCAGGGGTTGGAATCACCCCGCTGGTCAGTATGTGTCCCTTGTGGGATTGGCCATTTACATGACCTTACCATCAGAAGGTGTGACCCTCAATGACAAACGCTATCACTGCATTTTTTCTTGATCGCAGAAGGGCAAGCCTAAATTTAATAGTGGCCAGTTTGGCTTCCTGCCTCAAGATGAAGGTCTACTGAGTTAAAGAAGACTGAAAACTCAAGAGTCAGTTTCCACGCTCACGCTCACACCAGAGAGCTTAGCTCCTGCGCTTTTCTGGATGGGAGTCCAGGAAAGACAAGGAAGCCAATGCATAAACCAAGAAGTCAATAAAAACTTCCATGTCAGGATGCTCTCTGTTATTTTGGGATTGTGCCACCCATACATGACCTAGGGGCACAATGTGGTTCCTCTGTGGACATAGGGACGGCTTTGGTGATTGACACGTGGTCCCCTAAGGCAAGCATTTTGGGCCATATTTCACGTCTCTGAGCCATAAAAATCGCCTCACTCCAGCACAGGTAGGCTCAGTTTAACTCTTGCTCCCATTCAAGCCGGGTTCCTGGACCAGTGGCCTAAACTTGTGGCTGAAGAAACTAATCGTCTGCAATGTCTGTCCCTACAGACGACCTGGTGGTGCAGTCAGACACCAGCCAGTGTAGGGGAACCTTACTTCAAGAACAATGAGCTCAGGACCAATGGTCTTTTATCAAGGATCTAAGACTCAGTCCTGGAGTTGAGGGCAGCCTTTTCAGGCTCTTAACCTTCAGTCAACTCATTCGGGGTAAGCTTGTCCTGGGAAAGTTGGACAGCACAACGGCTGTGGCCTACATCTGGAAACAAGGCTCAGTCTCTCACTCCTGAAGTTCTCTCTAATTCTAGAATTCACCCAAGTCAATCCTCCCAGCGATCTGCGACCTATGTGCCTGGTCGGAAGAATCTTCAGACGAACTACTTGTCCAGGACAAGTCTGGACGACAATGGATGATCCAGGCTAATGCGAGTCTTCCGAGAACTAACAGAGCTTGGTGTTTCTTCTGCCAAAGGTAGACCGCTTACACCCCCAGTCGGCACTAAGTTGCTGAAGTTCCATTCCAGGGCCCAGGATCCACAAGCTCTCGGAGTGGAGGTGCTGACCGCAGAATGGATCGCCAAGACGGATAATGCCTTTTCTTTCTCGTACATCACGGGACACAGAGCGACATAGTCATTACTAATGGGTTATATAGTTACTGTCAGGTGCTGGCACTGGCAACTTCCAAAACCGGAAGTACCCTCCCCTATATAAGCCCCTCCCATCCGGGAGCACCTCAGTTTTTTGCCAGTGTCTAAGGTGTTGGCCAAGAAGAAACATGTGTTTTTCACTGAGCTTGCGTACAGGTTCTTTTGGGCCTCAGTAAGCTATTCCGGATCCGACCAAAAAAAGCTTCATAGCTAAACGGTCGGTACCCGGGCCTTGCAAAGAGAAGAGCAAGGTTCTGCCTGTAATGCTTCTCTTAGGAGAGCTGGACCCTGGGATCCAGAGCTCTGGTCATACCCACGACCAAGATGTTTTCTGTGCAGGGTGCTATACAGGTCCAGGGGAGTGGAATCCTTGGGAACCCGGTCCCTGAAGGTTTGATTACAATGCCTGCCGTGATAGGTGAAGTTTGGGCTTTTGTGGACCAAACAAAGTCCTGCGGCGAGGAACAGGTAAGTGGGGGCCCCCAGGAACTTGGTTCTATTGGGGGACCCCCAAGCCTAATTTGTCTTTCTGTCTGTTACCTAATGGTATTCCCGCAAGATTCTGTGCATGCCTGTAACTACTAAAAAAATGTAATAATTTTTAATGGTGGTCAAGAAAAAAAAAAAAAAAAAAAAATGTTTTTTTTTATATATATTTAGTATATTAGACTGCGGTACCTGTGTTTGTCCACTAGAGGCCGCTGTGGAATGTTTTCTTGTCATGTGGACTAGTCTCTTCTCAGAGAGCAAAGTCCAGGCAGTTGGTGAGTTCTCCTATAGGAAACTGCTTCCTCTGCCATGTTGCAGTGCTCGTCCATCCCCCGGCCTGCGGCAAAGAGGGGCCCTGGCTCCTGTCCCTGGTTTCCATGTTTGAAATTAGCGCCGAGGGCGCACGTGGCCGCGCGCGTGCGCGTGCACGCGCCTCTATATATAGAGGTGAGCCGGGAAAGGGGGCGGAGCCTGGGGGATGACGCTCTGTGCGCGCCGCAGCGCTTCTGCGCATGTGCGGGCGTCCCAGCAGGTTTTAAAAAGCCACAATATTGTAGTAAGCTGGCTATGAAGTACAGAGACAGAGCTGGCAACATTTAAAGGCATACAGCAAGCGGTTGATACAGGCATCCCCTAGAAAGGCACATTAGTAGACACCAACTGTTTATTATAGCAGCATTTATGCTAGACTATTATCAGTAACTGGTGTATTTCGGCTGGAATACCTCAGCTTTGTGGCTTAGGAATATGCCGTCTAAAAACTCCGGGACTAGAAATTCCAGGAGGAATAGGGGGTCTCCATCGGGCTCTGAGGATCTTGGGCATGCTTTGGCTGCACCAGTCTCCCCTGAAGAATCAGAGGTTAGTGACCGTAGGGCACCCCCAGGAGTACCTGGTACTGTGGCTGTCCTCAGTTCACCTGCTCCTGTGTATGTAACAGAGGAGGTTTTTTTCCTCAGCTCTGGGAGGACTGGAAGAGAGATTGTCAGCATTAATCGCTGCTTCCCTGTCACAGGAGAAAAGCGCTCGATCTCCGTCTCCTCCCTCAGAGTGCCTGTTAACAGAGCAACAGTCCCATACAGAGGTCGACCTACCTGAGGGGGATCAGGATGAGGTTGATTCGGTTGTAGAGGAATCAACAGTGGAAGAGCCGTTCTCAGCATCACATGCTGAGAGGTTATGGGTTCAGTCCCTGACTAATATGGTCCGATCAGCATTTAAAATGCCACTTGCGGAGCCATCCTCCACTTCTGTCTCCTCGTTGGGGTCGCTAAAAGCTCCCCAGACTGTTTGTTCCTTTCCGATCCATCCTTTACTGGAGGGGCTCATTTACCAGGATTGGGAGCATCCTGACAAAATATTTACTCCCCCCAAGAGATTTCCGGTGGTCTATCCCATGGAGGATAGGTTCATCAGAAAATGGAAGGTCCCTACAGTGGACGCAGCCATCTCTTGTGTGAATAAATCACTGACATGTCCGGTGGAAAATGTCCAAATGTTCAAGGACCCAATAGATAAAAAATTGGAGTCATTATTGAAATCTGCTTTTTCTACAGCAGGATTGGTGACACAACCAGCAGTGGCAGCTATAGGGGTCTGCCAAGCAGTGAAGGATCAGTTGAAACAGGTCTTAAGAGACTTGCCGGATCAGCAGGCTCTTGCCCTAGCTGATCTACCTAGAGCCTTATGCTTTGCGGTGGACGCTATAAAGGATTCAATCCATCAGGCCTCCCGCCTTACGCTGTCTGTAGTACATATGCGCAGGCTTCTATGGCTCAAAAACTGGTCTGCTGAAGCTCCCTGTAAAAAATTGCTGGTCAGCTTCCCATTTCATGGGGAGCGCTTATTCGGGGAAGACCTGGACAAGTATATCCAGAGAATTTCCAGCGGTAAAAGTACACTTTTGCCGGTTAAAAATAGAGTTAGAGGTCCCTCCTTTAAGAGGCCGGCTTCTCCAGTCCCTAGGACATCGGCTGTGAAACAGTTCCGACGGCCTCCCCGGTCAAATCCCGGAGGTAAAAATCAGGGACAGTTGCAGGGTAACAAGAAGCCCTGGAGCAGGAGAGGTACAAAACCTCCCCCCAAAGTCAAATGCATGAAGGGTTGCCCCCACCCAATCGGGTGGGGGGAAGACTTCAGTTGTTCACAGAAACCTGGCGGGACACGATCCGAGACAGATGGGTGCTCTCCGCAGTAAATCTGGGATACAAATTGGAGTTAAAAAACTCCCCTCCTTCCCGCTTTATAAGGTCAAACGTGCCAAGGGATCCCCAGAAGAGAGGATCCCTCCTGTTGGCACTGGAACAATTATTGCTTCAAGCAGTAATTATAGAGGTTCCCCTGGAAGAATGGGGGTTCGGGTTTTACTCAAACCTCTTTACAGTTCCGAAGCCAAACGGGGACGTGAGGCCCATATTAAATCTAAAAGGGCTAAACAAATTCCTACATATCAGGACTTTCCGGATGGAGTCGATCCGATCGGTAGCCTCTGCCCTACAAGGGGAGGAATGGTTAGCCTCGATCGACATCAAAGATGCTTATTTGCACATCCCCATCTTTCCAGCCCACCAAAAATTTCTACGCTTTGCGGTAGAAGGGCGCCATTTTCAGTTCAGAGCCTTACCCTTCGGTCTGGCCACAGCACCAAGAGTGTTCACAAAAATTCTGGCCCCATTATTGGCCAATCTAAGAACACGAGGTGTAACGATAATGGCATATCTAGACGACTTGTTGCTGATAGACCACTCAGTGGAAAAACTAGAAGTGGTTGTTCACGAGACAATCAAGTATCTGGAATATCACGGTTGGATTATCAACCGAGACAAGTCAGCCCTAAAACCAGTCAAAAGTCTGGAATACTTGGGGCTAAGGCTGGATTCAGACCAGAGAAAGATTTTCTTGCCTCAAGAAAAGGGGTCGTCTTTGAGAGATTTGATCCACTTAGTGGGTTCAAAAAGACAGCCATCCATACGCCTGTGCATGAGGCTGCTGGGAAAAATGGTGGCATCATTCGAAGCAGTACCCTACGGTCAATTCCATTCAAGGAAGTTGCAAAGGGCCATACTGTCAGCCTGGAACAAAAAAGTTCAGGCTCTGGACTTACCAATGTCCTTGTCCCCTTCCGTTCGCAGGAGCCTCCGCTGGTGGTTGGTTCACCAGAATCTGGAAAGAGGGAAATCCTTCAGTCCGATTTCCTGGAAGGTGGTCACTACAGATGCCAGCCTTATAGGCTGGGGAGCAGTACTGAAGCAATGGTCTCTCCAGGGCAGATGGTCGGATGCGGAAAAGGCCCTGCCCATCAATCTCTTAGAGATACGAGCAGCCCGGTATGCCCTAGTAGCATGGACATCCAAACTCCAAGGGTCCCCTGTCAGAGTTCAGTCAGACAATGCCACAGCAGTGGCATATATCAATCGTCAGGGGGGCACCAGGAGTCGTGCAGCCCAAAGGGAAGTAAATTACATCCTGAGATGGGCAGAAAGATATGTCCCAGCCATATCTGCGGTATTCATTCCAGGGGTGGAGAATTGGAAGGCGGACTTTCTAAGTCGCCAACAATTATGCCCAGGGGAATGGTCCCTTCATCCCGAGGTTTTCCGGACAATATGTCAGCGGTGGGGAACACCGGATGTAGATCTGCTAGCATCCAGATTCAACACAAAAGTGGACAGGTTTGTCTCTTGGGCAAGGGATCCCCTAGCGTGCGGCTCGGATGCCCTAGTGTTCCCTTGGGATCAGTTCAAGCTGATATATGCATTCCCACCGCCACAATTGTTACCTCGATTACTCCGCAGAATCAGGGTAGAAAAGAAACCAGTGATTCTGGTGGCTCCAGCGTGGCCCCGAAGAGCATGGTACGCGGAGATTGTAAAAATGTCTGTGGGGAGTCCTTGGACCCTCCCACATCGTCCGGACCTGCTTTCGCAGGGACCGATATACCACCCTTCCTTACCAGCCCTAGGTTTGACGGCCTGGCTATTGAAGCCCACATACAAAAAAAAGAGAGGGCTCTCTAATGCTGTGGTATCTACCATGATCAATGCCAGGAAGCCGGTATCCAGGCAGATCTACTATAGAATCTGGAAGGCGTACATCGCCTGGTGTGAAGCCAAGAAATGGCATCCACGTAAATACGTAATAGGTAGGATTCTGGACTTCCTACAATGGGCTGTAGATAGGAAGCTTGCCTTGAGTACTATCAAGGGTCAGATTTCGGCCTTGTCAATATTTTTTCAAAGGCCCTTGGCTTCGCATTCACTAGTCAAAGCCTTTATACAAGGAGTGATGCGTATTAGTCCTCCGGTTAATATTCCCATATGTCCATGGGATCTAAACTTGGTTCTGTCGGTTCTACAGAAACAACCATTTGAACCATTACAGCATATTTCCTTAGTGCTTCTCACCAGGAAATTGATTTTTCTAGTAGCCATTTGTTCGGCTAAAAGAGTATCGGAATTAGCAGCTATGTCCTGTAAGGAGCCATATCTGGTTATCCATAAGGACAGAGTAGTGTTACGTCCTCATCCAGCCTTTCTTCCTAAGGTGGTATCGAGTTTTCATTTGAACCAAGATGTGGTTCTTCCTTCTTTTTTCCCCAAGCCTACTTCGGTAGAGGAAAAGTTATTGCATTCTTTGGATGTAGTAAGAGCAGTTAAAGCTTATCTAAAAGCCACTGCTCAGATTCGCAGAACGGATACTTTGTTTATTCTGCCGGAAGGCCCCAGAAAGGGTCAGGCAGCGTCAAAATCTACTTTAGCCAAGTGGATTCGACAGGTCATAATACAAGCCTATAGCTTGAGAAGTAGACCGCCTCCGTTCAAAGTTAGGGCGCACTCCACGAGAGCAGTTGGAACTTCATGGGCAGTGCATCACCAGGCCTCCCTGGCTCAAATCTGTAAGGCCGCAACATGGTCTTCGGTACACACGTTTACTAGGTTCTACCAGGTGGAGGTTAGAAGTCAGGAGGATGTCGCCTTTGGGCGCAGTGTGTTGCAGGCCGCAAAAGATCCTCATGTCTGATAGCGCTCAGCTTATATATGGTGTATCCCCCCCCCTCATTTGGCATTGCTTTAGGACATCCCATTAGTAATGACTATGTCGCTCTGTGTCCCGTGATGTACGAGAAAGAAAATAGGATTTTTATAACAGCTTACCTGTAAAATCCTTTTCTTGGAGTACATCACGGGACACAGAGCTCCCGCCCCTCTTTGGGGACACTTATTGCTTTGCTACAAAACTGAGGTGCTCCCGGATGGGAGGGGCTTATATAGGGGAGGGTACTTCCGGTTTTGGAAGTTGCCAGTGCCAGCACCTGACGGTAACTATATAACCCATTAGTAATGACTATGTCGCTCTGTGTCCCGTGATGTACTCCAAGAAAAGGATTTTACAGGTAAGCTGTTATAAAAATCCTATTTTTCTGCTGCTCCCTCTGATTCTCAGCTTCCAGCTAAGGCTAGGGCGAGGGAAGGTGACAGTTCTGGTACCCGCTATTCATCCTTATGAGTGTCAAGGAGTGACTCCCTCTGCCTGGTAGATCAAATCTTCTCCAGTCTGATTCATCCGGCATCCGACAGGCTCAGGCTGATGGCCGGGGTCTGGAGAGGCAGAGGCTAACGGATGTCGAATGCTCTGTGAAAATTTGAATAATCTTACGAGACAAGAAAGGACAATGCTAAGCATACTGATAGTGGAACATGGCATATATGCCTAGTATATTCGCTGATCAAGATCTTACGCTGGACTCTTCAGAAGCCTGCTCCGAATGCCTACAGGCGAGGCTTGATTTAGCCAAAATGCATGCCTATAGCATGCTTGCGCATAGAGCTATCTCTGTCTTCACCGGCATTCAGCAGGCTTCCAATGCTTAATTATTTCATCAGATGCCTTCAATGACCCTGTGGTACCTCTCACTGAAACTGATTTACATGTGGCAATTACATCAGCATTGGGGTCCTTGGGGTTTAGACAACCCATACTCGCGTACTACCCAGACAGGATGGTGCTCATGCCAATGCTAGAATTTGTGCCTGAACTGACCTTCAGAGTTCATATCACACAAGAGGTTTTCCTCCTACGTTCCCTTTGGGGAGTACTCAAGAAGTTAGCCCATCAGATGTGGGATAAGCTCTAAAATGTTTAATCAAGGCGACTCCTACCATCAGGAAGTCTGTGCATCTGTTTGTCATTTTCAGGTGGAACACATAATGATTTTACGGCTTCCAGCAAGATTATTACCTTTTGGTTGGTAACCTCGTCTCCTTAACCTGCAGGTTGTAGGGCTGGCTGTCCCAGGAGAATCACGACACTCTCACTAGAAGGGTCCGGACCTTGAGAGTGACAGCAGGCTGGGTGTCTCAAACTATCTGCAATGCAGCCATGTGGACACCAAAATTTTCATATTCATGGCTTAATGACATTTGAGTTTGTCAGAGACATCATGGCTTCTGTTACGGTTTTAGTCAGAATTATGGAGTGTGTAGCAATATCCCTCCCCTGTTTTGGCTAGTTAATTCCCAGCTGTGCTGACATGGAGCCGTCAGGAAAACGGAAAATTGAATTCAAATACTTACTGTAATTTTCCTTTCCTGATGAGCTCCATGTCAGCACAGTACCCGCCCAGTTAAGTAGTAATAGTTACGAAACGCTGAGGTGAGTAAAAAATGTATAGTTAAGTCCTGATTACGTAGGGGTGGGCGGAGCCTCACCCAGCTGTGCTGACATGGAGCTCGTCAGGAAAGGAAAATTACGGTATTTGAATTAAATTTACATTTTTTTTTCCACATTTTGTTATGTTACAGCCTTATTCCAAAATTAGATTCATTATTTTCCTCAAAATTCTACAAACAAAATCCCATAATGACAGAAGTTTGTTTGAAATCTTTGCAAATTTATTAAAAATTAAAAAACTCCCATGTACATAAATATTCACAGTCTTTGCTCAATACTTTGTTGAAGCACATTTGGCACCAATTACAGCATCAAGTATTTTTAAGTATCATGCTACAGGCTTGGCACACCTATTTTTGGGCAGTTTCTCCAATTCTTCTTTGCAGGACCTCTCATGCTCTATTGGGTTGGATGGGGAGCGTCGGTGTACAGCCATTTTCAGATCTCTCCAGAGATGTTCAATCAGGTTCAAGTCTGAGCTCTGGATGGGCCACTCCTTTGTTATCTTGCCTGTGTGCTTAGGGCAAGGCTGGCGCCCCTGCACGGCGGGGGACACGATGCGCGTCAGCCACGCGCGATCGCGGGCACAAGAGCCAGAACGGGGATGTGTGTGTGTGTGTGTAAACACACAAATCCCCATTCTGTCAGGAGAGAGGGAGATCGTCTGTTCCTACTAAGTAGAAACAGCGATATGTCTCCTCCTCTAGTCAGTCCCATCCCTATACAGTTAAAAACACACAGTGAGGGAACACATTTAACCCCTTGATCGCCCCCTAGTGTTCACATTTAACCCCTTCCCTACAAGTGACATTTACACAGTAATCAGTGCATTTTTATAGCACTAATCGCTGTATAAATGTCAATGTTTCCAAAAATGTGTCAAGTGTCCGATCTGTCCACCGAAATGTCGCAGTCTCGCTAAAAATCACAGATCGCCGCCATTACTAGTAAAAATAAAAGAAATAATGAAAACGCCATTATTCTATGCCCTATTTTGTAGATGCTATAACTTTTGCGCAAACCAATCAATACACGCTTACTTTACCAAAAATATGTAGAAGAATATATATCGGCCTAAACTGATAAAGGAATTATTTTTACATTTTTTGGAGGAGATATTTATTATAGCAAAAAGTAAAAAATATTGTATTTTTTTTTTCAAAACTGTCGCTCCTTTTTTGTTTATAGTGCAAAAAATAAAAACCGCAGAGGTCATCAAATACCACCAAAAGAAAGCTCTGATTGTGGGAAAAAAAGGACATCATATTTGTTTGGGTACAGCGTCGCACGATCACCCAATTGTCAGTTAAAGCGACGCAGTGACGTATCGCAAAAAATGGCCTGGTCATTAAGGGGGGAATTCTTTCTTAAGTAGTTAAAGAGCCCCAACGTTGGCCATCAGAAGAACACCTCAAAGGGCTGCCCCTCCTGTAATTTTTCTGCAAGTCCACTTTGTTCCCTGCCTCTCTATAATTTTCCTTTTCTTTTGGATAGTGAGCACTCAGTCGTTCTGGGACTGGGTATGTAGTCCCGTACTGCGCTCCGGCAGTATATAGTTCCAGAACTCAGTAGATTAAACTATTAAACAAAGTGGCCATGCTACTGGACGCCAAATGCCATCTTATGCCTAGTCCTTACTGTTAATCACTTTTTATGCTAAATTATGTTATTACCATTGTTAATTCATTTTATGCTTGCCTAGTTACCAATCATATTGGGTGACAATATATTAAGTTTGCCTTTACTACCTGGTTGGGTGCCTGTTTCTTTTGATATATCACTACTACTGGGCACTAAGTATTACTTTCAGTGATTTCCTGTGATATTGTATGTTCGTACACTCAGCTTGGTGTGGTACAGGGGTGAGGATCTTGAAAAGGTTAAGGAAAATAACCCATCCTAACCAGCGGCTCCTACAGGGGTAGTGTTACATAAATTAGAGCAGCTCCATTGAGGGAAGAATCTCTCTGTTCTGAAAATGGTACTTCAAGTGCACACAGTCTTTAGATGGGCTTTCAGGATCATATTATGGTACATCAAGAGGAGGCGTATGGGGCATAGATGAAAGCTGTAATTATAATGCAATTATCACCACTTATCTGTCCTCTTCTTCAAGGGGCCCGATGCGTTTTTCAGTATAATTTCAGGATATAAACACAGGTTTCGGCAGAAAACCATTTTAGTGGTTCTGTGTTCAATCTCTGTGCTAAATAAAATGATACTGATATGAAAAAATGATGTCTAACTTTCTTACCTGTGCTATGAAGACAGACACAAGTGCCAGTAATATTGTATATTTCACAATGTTCAGCACTTGCACAGCGCCTAATGCATTGTATGATCAGTGCAGGAAATTCATGTGTGGACTGCAGGTAAGTCTGCCCAGAGGTGACATTGATTTGCAGATAGAAAACAGAGTTTTAAAACTATTTTTATAACAGATAGTGGGGGATCACTCTTGTGGGTGTGTTGCTTCTAATTAAAAAAAACATCAGTTTTGTTTCTGACAGCGACTCGTGCACCGAATTCAGGTAGTTCCAGTTTGCTCCACTTCTACATTGTGGAGAAATACCTGCACCCAAATTTTAAATAAAACACCAACAGTTCGTATCTTATAAAAATGGAACTAATTAAAACCTATTTTCTTTTGGCCCACAGAGACAGATTTTGCTGAAGTGTCCTGCATGTGTTTTAACACTTACAAATATTCCACATGTATATAAGATATTCACCCATGTGATTAACCGCTTCCGGACCGCCGCACGCCGATATACGTCGGTAGAATGGCACGGGCAGGCAAATCGGCGTACCTGTACATCCCTTTGAATTTACTGCCTAGCGGGCACGCACGCCTGCCGCGTGCCTCGGGAGTGTGCTCGCGGGTCCCGCAAACTCGATATTCGCCGGCGGCCTGCGATGTAAACAAGGCATTTCCCTGTTCTGCCTAGTGACATGACAGGGATCTACTGCTCCCTGTGATCGGGAGCAGTGATCGCTGTCATGTCAGTGGCAATCCATCCCCCCCACAGTTAGAATCACTCCCTAGGACCCACTAAACCCCTTGATCGCCCCCTAGTGTTTAACCCCTTCCCTGCCAGTGTCATTTATACATTAATCAGTGGCCATTTATAGCACTGATTGCTGTATAAATGACAATGGTCCCAAAATGGTGTCAAAAGTGTCCGATGTGTCCGCCATAATGTCGCAGTCCCGATAAAAATCGCAGATCGCCGCCATTACTAGTAAAAAAACACTATTAATAAAAATGCCATCAATCTAACCCCTATTTTGTAGCCGCTATAACTTTTGCGCAAACCAATCAATATACGCTTATTGCGTTTTTTTTTTACTAAAAATATGAAGAAGAATACGTATCGGCCTAAACTGAGGAAACCAAATTTTTTTTAGATCATTTTGGGGATATTTATTATAGCAAAAAGTAAAAAATATTGCTTTTTTTTTTTTCAAAATTGTCGCTCTATTTTTTGTTTATAGCGCAAAAAATAAAAACCGCAGAGGTGATCAAATACCACCAAAAGACAGCTCTATTTGTGGGGAAAAAAAGGAAGACAATTTTGTTTGGGTGCAACGTCGCACGACTGCGCAATTGTCAGCTAAAATGACACAGTGCCGAATCGTAAAAAATGCTCTGGTCAGGAAGGGGGTACATTTTTCCGGGTCTGAAGTGATTAAAGCAATATGAGGCCCAAAAGCAAACATTCATTACATTGCAGCTTATCATTTCTTAGATGTGATGGCTTCAATTTGTTTTCTTTTTTTAGGCTTTCTTTCTTCTGTTTTCATTTGGTGGGTGATCCAATTAACAAACCTGTTCTTTTTTAAAAGCCCAAGCTCTCCGACAGAATATATCAGTTTACATGAATGGGACAAACTAATTACCCAATGGCAGGGGTGCTTAAATGATCAGCTTTTATTTTTTCATGAAAAGAAAAAACTATTTGCTGTAACTGGTTGGAAAGTGTGAGCTAGAGTTTGGCTTTAATTTGTTAGTGTATTTAAAGGAAAATATGTATTTTATGAATTTTCAGAAAGACAGGAACACAAAACAGGTATATAAATTTGTATGTAGGCATAACCATGTACACATGCATGTATATGAGGCCTCAAGGATAAAAAATACACTGGGTTGGCATGAACAGATTATACACATTCAAGCGTTATTCATAATATGAGAAACTATAGTGTACATAACTCAAACACTAAGGGGTTTGCTTCACTTTGCAAAGAATACCCAATCACATGCGAGGAAAATAAAAAGAAACTGCATTTTTTCTTGCACGTGATTGGATGATGGAAGTCAGCAGAGCTTCCCCTTATTTATTAAAGTGGTTGTAAACCCTGTAGTACATTTTTTTTTAACCCACCTGCAAGACAAAGGCATAATGAGCTAGTATGACAAGCATACTAGCTCATTATGCATCACTTACCTTAGATCTGGACCCCCAAAGCCGTCCTCGTCTCCCTCTCCAGCCGCAATGTTACTTCTGAGTATCGCCGCTCTGGCGCTGTGATTGGCCGGAGCGGCGAAGATGTGACTCCGCGCATGCGCGCGGGAGCCGTCAAATCCGGCTTAGCCGGATTTGTGAATGGGATTAACCCTATGAATGCACCGTTGTCTACGGCACGCATGCGCTGTAGACAACGGTGCATTCTTTTTTGTAAAATATCTCCTAAACCGTGTAGGTTTTGGAGATATTTCTTGCACCTACAGGTAAGCCTTAATCTAGGCTTACCTGTAGGTGCAAGTTACATAAGTGGGTTTACAACCACTTTAAGCTCTGGAACAACTGCTCTTGTAGAGTGCAACAGCACGTTGCAAAGTGCACAGTCTATTTGCCTTTAGTAAATGAACCCCTAAGTCTTGCAATGCAAACAATAGCGTACACTATATTACCAAAAGTATTGGGACACCTGCCTTTACACGCACATGAAGTTTACTGGCATCCCAGTCTTAGTCCGTAGGGTTCAATGTTGTGCTTAGTCATGTTGAAATAGGAAGGAGCGGGGGGCGGAGCTAGCCGGCAGACGGGATGGGCGCACGCTAGCGGAGCTCCGAGTCCAGCAGCGACACATCGGCTCATAACAGACCCGACTAAAGGCTAAAATCACCCCAACCACCGGGATCCAGCTCCACGGCACCTGGGGAACCGAACTGCCGAGATGGCGAGACGTAAGAACGCTAACAATCGGCCTATAAAGTTGACTGAGTTCTTCCTCTCGGGGCCTAGGCAAGATGGCGCCGGCTCGTCATCCACACCGCTTCCCGGCTCGCTGAATCATAATGGATCCCAGGGGAAACCTCAAAAAAGGAATACCCCTCCTAAGAGTGTACACTCTCCGCCACATACTCCATCCTCGGGGAGCCCGGAAAAGACGAGATTCCGCTCGGATGCCACGGATCCTGCACACGAGGTGAGCTCCCCTATAGAATCCGGAGACGATACTAGAGAGCTGCCAGAATCCATAAATACGTTCCCCACGAATAATCAGCCAGTGATGGACACAGTTCTCAAAGAAATGTTAGTATCCCTGAGAAGTTCCCTGCACACTGACATGGTGTCCTGTGTTCACAAACTCAGCACAGAAATCAGGGGGGTAGCAGGCAGGGTCTCCCACATAGAAAATAAGATGGGGGATTTTGCATCCACGATTAATGACCTTGTCGATGCTAACGATAGTAAGGAGGATGAACTAGAAAGCATTAAAGCAAAGATGGCTGACATGGAAGACAGGGCCAGGAGGAACAACCTTAAAATCAGGGGAGTCCCGGAGACCGTTAAGCCCCAGGACCTCCGCAAGTACGCCGCAGAACTGTTTTCTGCTATACTTCCTGACATGTCTGAGCTGGATTTCACCGTAGACAGAATACATCGTTTACCCAAGCCCTCCTATCTAGCAGAAAACATCCCTAGGGATGTCATTTTGAGAATGCATTTCTATCACACAAAAGAAAAGTTTATGGCGGCATCCAGACAGAGGGATCAACTCCCCCCGACATACGCAAATCTACAATTCTATGCAGATCTATCCCAATACACCTTACAAAAGCGCAGAAACCTCACTACTATTACAAAAGCATTGCGCAACCATAAACTGATGTACAGGTGGGGTTTCCCTACAAAGTTGATTGTCACCAAAGGTGAAAGAGATTATGTGATGGACTCCATGGAGAAGGGTATGGCCTTGTTGAAAGAATGGGGGATTATACCTGACCCACAGACCAACTCTCATCAGAGCAACGGCCACAACACTAGAGGGGACTCTAGTGGCGCACTGTTGATCGCAGGAATGCTAGATCCCATACCTAGCCTGACAGGGGGTCGGACCTTTATCGAAATAGTCTGCTGAGGAAGATGATCCTCCATTTATTATAGGAATCAATTTATTGATTCTCCCCCATATACCTTTTGAGCAACCAAAAGTCGCACCCAGTTGACTTATGCTTTGGCAAATAGCCATGTTCTTGTTTAGTTTTTGTTTGCTTGTATTTTTCTTCTATACTTCTCCAGTTTTGCCTCCACTATATGCCTGGACACCGCTATCACCGAAAATTCCCGCACACGAAGAGGAGATGATATCACAACCGCCAGATTACCCTACCCCACCGGAGACCACAGGAGCATCACCAGTAAGTCCTTTTCTACTAACGAAATACACACTCCACTCCCAAAACACTCAAATATGGCTGTTAATTTTTTGACGATCAACGCTAAAGGGCTTAACCACCCGGCCAAGAGACACTCCCTTTGGAAAGAGGCTCTAAACCAATCGTGTGACATACTGTGCGTCCAAGAAACTCATTTTTGCAATACAAACCCTCCAAAATGCACACATTCCAAGTTCCCACATACCTTCTATGCCAACACAGACTCGAAGGCGAAAGGAGTAATGATTGCTGTACGAGACTCAGTTGCGTTTTGCCTTCATGAATCAATCATTGATCCGATGGGGCGTTTTATAGTTCTAATGTGTGACATTAACTCAACTACCTACACCATAGCGAATGTTTATGCCCCTAACACCAGACAACTAAGATTTCTTCAAAGGACGCTTAAAAGGATCAAATCAGCCCACCGTGGCCTTTTGGTGATGTGTGGGGACTTTAATGTAGTTCCTGATCCTTGTATGGATTCCACCTCAACACCGAAACGCCCTCCACAGTCCCTGAGGTCCTTCATAAGAACTAACGAGTTATATGATTCCTGGAGATGTTTAAATGCTTGCGAAAGAGACTATACCTTTTTCTCCACTGTTCATAGATCCTACAGCAGGATAGATTTATTTTTGGTTGATAAAAAACTGCTGCTACAATGTAAGTCTGCTAAGATCAATAGCATAACCTGGTCGGACCATGCCTCGGTGAGTCTTACAGTGGGGGATATCTCAAAATCCAATTCTGTTTTCTTATGGCGCTCTAACCCTCGACTCCTCCAGGCTGGTCCGACTAGGTCTCTCATTGAAAAAAAACTGAGGGATTTCTTTGTGGATAATGAAGGGTCAGTAAGCGATCCGACTGTTTTGTGGGGTGCTCATAAGGCATTTATCAGGGGGATTCTGATACAGCAGGGGGCGAGGGTCAAGAGGGAAAGGCAGCAGCGTACAACCAAATTGCTAACCCAAATTGATATCCTAGAATCTCAAAACAAAGCTAAGCCGTCTTCAATGATAACTACACAATTATCACACCTTCGTACGGAACTTAGGTTACAATTCCTAGAAGAATTTGAAAAGGCTTCCACAAGACTAAGACTAACATACTTCACCAGTGGCAACAAGGCGGGGAGGCTTCTTGCTTCTCGCCTGAAGGGCCATAGGTATAAGACTCAAATCCCCTAAGTGAAGCACCCAGTGACACAAATCAAACACTCCCACCCCCAGGAGATTGCTAACGCCTTCAGTCAATATTATGGCTCACTTTATAACCTAAAAGATGACCATACGATCATTCAACCAACCCTAGACACCATAGATGCCTTTCTAAATCGCATCAACCTCCCCTCACTGGCAACTGAGCAACTTTGTAATTTGAACGCCCCAATTACTGAAATTGAAGTGAAAAACACTATAAACTCCCTCCCTGCTAATAAATCTCTAGGCCCTGATGGCTACACAGGGGAATATTACAAATCCTTTAGGGACATACTTAGCCCATATATGGCGGAAATGTTTGGATCGGCTGCTGCCTCGTCCTCATTCCCTCGGGAAATGCTTAACGCTATTGTAGTGGCTCTCCCCAAACCAGGGAAGGCTTCTGACACACCACAAAACTTCAGACCGATATCTCTGCTGAATAATGATGTCAAGATATATGCCAAATTGATAGCAGCTAGACTGGTAAATATTCTCCCTACTATTATAGATGCCGACCAATCGGGTTTCACTAAGGGGAGACAGACAGCTGATGCCACGAGGCGCTTGCTTAATGTCATTCACATCACTGAGCAGCGTCGAACGCCTTCTCTGCTTCTGGCTTTGGATGCGGAGAAGGCGTTCGACAGGATCCACTGGAGCTTTTTGAGGCAGGTTTTGAAAAAGTTTGGGTTTGATGGTTTAATATATTCAGCTATAATGGCACTCTATAGTCACCCATCAGCACAAGTATACATCTCGGGTACGTTGTCCAATCCATTTATGATCACTAATGGCACGAGACAGGGGTGTCCATTGTCGCCCTTGATCTTCAATCTATTGATGGAGCCATTGGCAACGTGTCTGAGATCGAATCCAAAAATTAAGGGGGTTAAAAGTGGGACAGAAGAATCATGTGATAAGCCTCTTCGCAGATGATATAATACTGATGCTCACTGATGTAGAAGAATCACTAAAGGAGGTGTATTCATCTCTTAAAGAATTCAACGAGACCTCATACTACAAGGTGAATGAAGCTAAATCATTCATCTTGAACCTAGGGATCCCTCCCAATGTCAAACGCAGGCTGGAACTTAAATACCCATTTATGTGGAGCGAGGAAGGTATCAAATATCTAGGCATCACGCTAACGCCCAAATCAAGCGCCCTCCTACAGGCCAATTATACTCCCTTTCTGAGGTCTTTCCAGAACAAACTTAACTCAATATCTAAAACCGAGCTGTCATGGTTGGGGAGATTAGCAGCATTTAAGATGCAGGTTTTGCCACAACTGCTTTATATATTTAGAACAGTGCCTATCCCTATACCCAACTCCTACTTTACCTCCCTGCAATCTCAGCTGAATAGATATTTGTGGCAAGGGAAGAAGGCTAATTGCGCCTTTGGCGGACTGATAAAACACAGGACAGCGGGAGGGATGGGACATGTACACCTACAAGGCTACTACTTTGCTACAATTCTAGCGCAGCTTCAGCAGTGGTTTATACCTGACTCGGGGGCCTTATGGAAGGAAATGGAGCAGTTGCAGATTGGTAAGGGTTCCCTTTGTGACTTCCTAATGACATCACAATGTAATAAATCCCTGGATGTTAGATTGGCGCCTCCTATCCTTGCTTCATTGAGAGCATGGGCCCATCTCCGAGGTTACAACGAATGGACAGGATTAACTTCCTCAATAAGGCTTCCCCTGGGAGCTATACACAACATAATTCCAGACATTAACCTTAGCAACTGGAAGGAGAAAGGTATACAATATTTAGAAGATGTCATGGAGGGGACCTCAGTCATGCCATTCCAGTCCCTTCAGGAGAAATATGATCTGCCTAGGATAGATCACTATAAATATTTACAAGTGTCACAAATGATCAGGAAGACCCCTCAGATCTTCACCTCATTACCTGTCAAGATGTCCCAATTCTATCAACAATCTAATAGCACGCCGAAGGGCATTTCAACCTTTTACATGGGATTACTAGAGAAAACCAAATTGACCAAATCACAACATATGCTAGCCTGGGAACAGGACTTAGGGGAATATTACACAGACCACCAATGGGGAAGAGCGTTGAGAGTGGTGTGTTCCACTACCAGAAGCACCAATCTTAGCGAAATGCAGCAGAAACTACTTATGAGGTGGTACTTAACACCTCATAAACTATCCAAAATATACAGAGAGGTGTCTCCCTTGTGTTGGAGACAATGTGGCGAAGTGGGAACACTGATACACATACTATGGCACTGTCCAAAACTGAGAACTTTATGGTCTCGAGTGGAGAGCATCATAGTAGACATAGCCCCAGGGACTGGCGCCCTACACTCGGGGATGGCTATTCTTTCATTGGACCTAGACTCTATCTCGTACTCCTATAGAACTGTAGTATCCAACTTTACTTTTATCAACCAGACTGGTCATTCTTAGACACTGGAAGAATATCGAGGCCCCTAAAATTACTGAAATAATATCCACGACGCAGGTAAACGGTACATATGAGATATTGACTTCATCGAACTTAGGTAGAAGAGACAAAACAATGAAACAGTGGGATCCTTGGAGATTGTGGTACCAGGAACACATTGGCTTATAACTTATGGTTTGTGACTAATAACATGTGAGAAGTGGTGTCGGCGGCTTGGGAATCGTGAGGGCATTATATTATTTTAATTTATGTTATTTTAATTTACGTTATTCTGTTCACTTACTTGTTCCTTAAGTTGTTATTACTACTCTTCCTTTGAGATGTCTACATTTTGTATATTGCAGGGTGGGGGTGCAGGGGAATCTTTTTCGTGCTTTCGGTATGTGGTCATGCCTTCCCTATCTACTCTGTGATCACTAGGACCATTTAGAGAGATCACTGGTGGTCATTATACTTATCAGCTTTTGGAAATATAGGTGGGTTGTACTCGCCGAAGGGATGGTGGGAGGCATGGCTGAGAGCGCGGGTGAGATTGACTGTATCCACATGTGAAGTAGTTGTGCCTTACTGTACTGCCGCTTTAACTTGAACATGTACTGTTGATTATGTACATCTCTCTTATAATTTCAATAAAAATTATATATGGAAGAAATAGGAAGGAGCCATCCCTAAACTGTTCCCACAAAGTTGGGAGGCACCTTAAGAGTTCCCTTGACTGGAACTAAGGGGCCAAGCCCAATTCCTGAGAAACAACATAACACCATAATCCCCCCTCCATCAAATGATTTGGGCCAGTACACAAAGCATTTGACATTTAAAGACATTGATGAGCGAGTTTGGAGTGAAGGAACTTGACTGGCCTGCACAGAGTCCCAACCTCAACCCGATAGAACACCTTTGGGGTGAATTAGAGTGGAGACTGTGAGCCAGGCCTTCTTGTCCAACATCAGTGCCTGACTTCTGGAAGAATGGTCAAACATTCCCATAGACACACTCTTAAACCTTGCGTACAGCCTTCCCAGAAGAGTTGAAGCTGTTATAGCTGCAAAGGGTGGGCCAACTCAATATTGAACCCTACGGACAAAGACTGGGATGCCACCTCAATACCGCTTGACGTTATGTGACGCCCTGGACTTTAGGGCGCCGGATTACGAGGATAGATTTGGTCACCTGTCATCTCTATGACCGTCGGAGGCCTGGGCGCGATGTTATGACGTCACGCCCGGGTACCCAGAAGTAAACAAAGCCGTGGTCGTGGCTGTCAGCATGAGATCAGTGAATTTTTTTTCCTGATCTCATGCTTTCCAGCCTGGAGGAGAGATGTGGGGTCTTATTGACGCCACATCTCTCCATAAAGAGGACCTGTCACAATAGTTTCCTATTACAAGGGATGTTTACAATAAAAGTGATAAAAAAAAAAAATGTAAAAAAAAGTAAAAAAAAGTGTAAAAATAAAAAAAATTAAGTAAAATAAAAAATAAAATAAAAATAAATAAGCTTGCGCTCAGAAGCGAACACACACCTAAGTCCCGCCCACAAATGTAAATGCTGTTCAAACCACACATGTGAGGCATCCGAGGTATCGCTGTGTGCGTTAGAGCGTGTGCCACAATTCTAGCACTAGACCTTCTCTGTAAAGCCCCGTACACACGGTCGGATTTTTGCCCAACAAACTTCGTTTTGAGCAAGTTGGACCAACAATCCGACCGTGTGTACGCTCCATCGGACAAACTTTTTTTCGTTTGGTTTTGGTTTTCATCGGACAAAAGTTGGGTCTGCAAACGGACAAACTTTTGCCCAACAAAAGTCAGATGGAGCAAAGTCCGACCGTGTGTACAGAAAACCATCGGACTTTTGTCCGATGGACAAAACAAATCATGTTAAAATCAACCAACGATAGCAGAAGTTGACCAAAGGGTGGCAGTAAAGAGCAGAAAAGAGCAGAAAAACCACGTGATGTTGTAAGAAGTTTTAAGAAAGTTTGCAGAAAAGCGTGTGTATGCTATGGGTGTTCCCAACCAACTCCATTCGGACAAAAATCCACAAAAAAGTCCGATGGAAGTCCGACCGTGTGTACAGGGCTTTACTCTAACCTGGTAACCTGTAAAAAAAATTAAAGCGTCGCCTATGGAGATTTTTAAGTACCGAAGTTTGGCGCCATTCCATGAGTGTGCACAATTTTAAAGCGTGACAAGTTAGGTATCTATTTACTCGGCGTAACATCTTTCACATTATACAAAAAAATTGGGCTAACTTTACTGTTTTGTTATTTTTTAATTAATGAAACCGTATTTTTTTTCCCAAAAAAAAGGCGTTTGAAAAATTATTGCGCAAATACCGTGCAAAATAAAAAGTTGCAATGACCGCCACTTTATTCCCTAGGGTGTCTGCTAAAAAAGTATATATATTGTTTGGGGGTTCTAAATAATGTTCTAGCAAAAAAATTATGATTTTTACATGAAGGAGAGAAGTGCCAGAATAGGCCCGGAATGGAAGTGGTTAAAGTTCATGTGCGTGTAACGGCAGGCATCCCAATACTTTTGGTAATATAGTGTATTTTGGGTGTAGAGGCCTAATGCAACAATAACATAGAATATTTTTCTTCTATGGCGCCGTAGATCCATATTAGAACAATTTGTTAGTGTATTCAAATCTGCTAATCCATTTAACACTCCCTTCCCCTCCAGACTGACTATGCTGCTGTCTGCTGTGCCTCCTATACTCGTTCATCCAGAGTTGGGGCATCCTAGGGGGTGTTTTACTGGCCAGATCACAAGGCGAAAACAGAGTGGAAAAAGGCAAAGACTGATGCAGCCACCACATCCAAAATATTAACTGCTCCACATAATAATGAATGTTACTGTGAACTCCCTGTAATAACCGGGTGACCTTTATTTATACTGCTGAAAATCCTCCAGCAATTTCTGTCCCTGATTTCAAAGACCTTCTATAGAAATCCCTCTATGTGATAATAATGATAATCCCCGTGTCTTCTTGCTTGTCTCTTCTCTGTTGTCAGGAATATGTACCCAATTTACTGTGTAGTCACTGTCATTAAATTCAGATTTTGTGGATGTTTTTCACTGGAGTCTACTCAGTCTATATCTACACTAATATGTAACTTGAAGGTTACATTTATTATGCTGCTTCTCTGAAAATACACTCTTTAACCACTTCAGATCCGCGCTATAGACGAAAGACGGCCGCAGGGCGGACCTGAACTGCCGGAAGGGGGTCCCTGGACGTCCTCCTGTTTACTTCTGCGTTGCGCCCTGCCGCAGGCACGCATCGCGGAATAGCTGTGCCCGATGCTGATGCGCGTGCCTGGCGGCCGCGATGTCTGCCAGGTACCCGCGATCGGCAGTCACAGAGCAGGACTGTGGATCTCTGTGTGTAAACACAGAGATCCACGTCCTGTCGGGGAGAGGAGACCGATGGTGTGTCCCTTGTACATAGTCACCTCCCCCAGTCAGTCCCCTCCCCCCACAGTAAGAATCACTCCCAGGGAACACATTTAACCCCTTGATCGCCCTTAAGTGTTAACCCCTTCCCTGACAGTCACATTTATACAGTAATCAATGCATATTTATAGCACTGTTCGCTGTATAAATGTGAATGGTCCCAAAATAGTGTCAAAAGTGTCCGATATGTCCGTCGCAATATCGCAGTCGTGACAAAAATCGCAGATAACTGCCATTACTAGTAAAAAAAAGAAAAGAAAAGAAAAAAAAGTCATAAATCTATCCCCTATTTTGTAGGCGCTAACCAAACGCTTATTGCGATTGTTTTTTTTTTTTTTTTTTTTTTTACCAAAAATATGTAGAGGAATACGCATCGGCCTAAACTGAGAATTTTTATTTTTTTTTTAAGTAAAAAAAGTAAAAAATATTGTGTTTTTTATTTTTTTTTTCTAAATTGTCAGTCATTTTTTGGTTATAGCGCAAAAAATAAAAACTGCAAGACATGATCAAATACCACCAAAAGAAAGCTATTTGTGGAAAAAAAATGATAAAAATGTCATTTGGGTGCAGTGTTGTATGACCGCGCAATTGTCATTCAAAGTGCTTCAGCACTGAAAGCTGAAAATTGGTCTGGGCAGGAGGGGGGTTAAGTGCCCAGTGGTTAATAAAGGTTTTATTTATTTACAGGTTTTTACAACCTTGACACATTACTGAGACTTTGTACCTTCTGCCAAAGTGGATGTTATTATTTATTGCAATGGTAGCCAACTTGCTAAATATAGGTGGCATCCAGTGCAGAATTGAAACCTGTAGAAAGCTCAATAGTTTTGTTTTTGTAAATATAATAATATTATTTGTAAGGATGACATTAATGCAATAATAAAAATGTATTCTACCCTTAGGCTCCATGTACACAGAAGCTGATAAACTGCAGTTTATTGGCGTTTTGGCGTTTTTTTTAAAAAGCCCATTAACTGCACTCTATGTTAGCCTATGTTTTCATGTACACATAACGTTTTTTAGCTTTAATGAGCAGTGGAGTTAATGGGCTTTTTTCTGAATGCAAGAAATTTGCGTTCAAAGTGCAGTTTTTTGGCAGAAAAAAACGCAAAACGCCGAAAAAACGCTCAAACGCTTATAAACGCTCATAAACGCTCAAAAACGCTGTCCGCGAGCGTTTTTTAGCGTTTTTTGGTCCATTGAAAAAAAAAAAAGCTAAAAAACGCTACACTGAAAAACGCTAATAAAAGCTAGTAAAAAAACGCTGATAAAAGCTAGCTTTTTCTGCTGCTTTAAAAACAACCGTTTTTGAGCTTCTGTGTACATGGAGCCTTATTTCGGACAAATTCTTCCAAAATACTGTTTATTGAGTCGTTTTCACCTCTAGTTTCCTTGTGGCGAAATAGAAGTTCTAATTTATAGCCTCCAGCCCAAGATAGCAAAATAAAAATGAATAGCCCAATCAGGGCCGCCATCAGGAATTTTGGGGCCCCTTACACAGCTTCAGCAGGCAAATTGAGGAGCGGGCGGTGCTGCCGAATTGTTGAGGTCGGGGGGGCTTTGGGTGCTGACTAACAAAAAAAAGGGGACCTCTGGGCCCCTTACAAAAAAAAGGGGGGTTGCCATCCGGGCCCCTTAAGCCCTGTACACACGATCGGATTTCCTATGTTTTTTAAATAGATGGATTTTTCCATCGGAAAACCGATGAAGCTGACTTTCATCAGTCTTGCCTACACACCATCAGTCAAAAAACCGACCGTTCCAAACGCGGTGACGTAAAACACTCCGATGAGCCGAGAAAAATGAAGTCCAATGCTTCTGAGCATGCGTCGACTTGATTCTGAGCATGCGTGGGTTTTTTAAAACATGTTCTATTTTTAAACACCGATGGAAAAAAGACTGATGGGGCCCATACACGATCGGTTTGTCCGATGAAAAAAGTCCATCGTGTGTACACGGCTTTACAGGTGTACTGCCTGTACCCCCCTGATGGCGGCCCTAAGCCCAATAATATATAAATGAACATAACCTGTACTAGTTTTATATTTGAACTGAGCCCTAATTAGCAAATTATTGCTACTTTTATGAGCTGTTATTATTTCTAATTCTGTTGTGATTATTGACGTGTTTTATAACTCACAAGGCTGACGAGCCTCTTTATGCTCTTATATTCCCTTGTGATCATGTAATCAAGATAACTTGTCTGAAATGTTCAAGCATTTCTGTAAGTTCTAATGAAATGTAATAAAAAATATTAAATTAACCACTTCCGGACTGCCGTGCGACTATATACGTCCTCTCTTTGAAGAGGGATATCTCTGTTATGGCAGCAGCAAGCTAGCTACCTCGTCTTTAGCCGGCGGTCCGGTTTCCGATAATGCTGGTCTCTGCGGCGGATTCGCCGCAAAATCACCATTATCGGCAGCGGGAGAGGGCCCCCCCTTTCCGCCGATCTCCCGAGCCCTCTGTCGTGTACCGGAGCCGTCGGTAGTGGCGGAGGCGATCGGGTCCTCTCTCGTGCTGGGTATGGAGCTTAGTGAGGGGAAGATGGCCCCCACCCGTCTCCATACTATAGCAGGGCGGAAGCGTCGTCAAAACGTCACTACCGCCCATAGCTCTTAATGGGACTTTTTTGGCTCTTAACCACTTAAGGACCCGCTCATGTACATAAACGTCGGCACTTTAAAGATGGATATCTCGGTAACGGCAGCAGCTGCTGCCACGACCGAGATATCCATCTTTTCTGTGAGCAGTCCTGTAAACGATAATGGTGGTCTCTGCAGCGGATTCGCCGCGAGACCACCGTTATCGGCGGCGGGAGAGGGCTCTCCCGCGCCCTCCGCCGTTTACCGGAGCCGTCGGTCTTTCTCCCTCTGTGGTATGGATACGAGTGAGGGGAAGATGGCCCCCACCCATCTCCATACCATAGCAGGGCGGAAGTGACGTCAAAACGTCACTTCCGCCCATAGCTCTTAATGGGACTTTTTTTTTTTTTGTCTTTTTAAATGACTTTTTTTTTTTTTTAATATATTGCATTTTAGTGTAAATATAAGACCTGAGGTCTTTTTGACCCCAGACCTCATATTTAAGAGGACCTGTCATGCTTTTTTCTATTACAAGGCATTTTTACATTCTTTGTAATACGAATAAAAGTGACATAAATTTTTTGTAAAAAAGAACAGTGTAAAAAATAAAAATTAAAAGGTAAAATAAGAAAAAAAAAATGTAAACGTGCCCCGTCCCGCCGAGCTCGCGTGCTGAAGCATATGTGAGCAGCGCCCGCATATTAAAAATAAATAAAAATTAAGTGAAATAAAAAAAAAGTAAAAAAAAAATAATTTTAAACGCCCCTGTCCCTGGTAGCTCGCGCTCAGAAGCGAACACACACATAAGTCCCAGCCACATATGTAAACGCAGTTCAAACCACACATGTGAGGTATCGCCGCGATCATTAGAGCAGGAGCAATAATTCTAGCCCTAGACCTCCTCTGTTACTCAAAACATGCAACCTGAAGAATTTTTTAAACGTCGCCTATGGAGATTTTTAAGAGTAAAAGTTTGTCGCCATTCCAAGAGCCGGCGCAATTTTGAAGCGTGACATGTTGGGTATCAATTTACTCGGCGTAACATTTTCTTTCAAAATATAAAAAAAAAATTGGGCTAACTTTACTGTTTTATTTTTTTATTTAAAAAAAAAAAAAAATTCCGAAAGAAGTGCGCTTGTAAGACCGCTGCACAAATACGGTGTGACATAATGTATTGCAATGACTGCCATTTTATTCTCTAGGGTGTTAGAATTTTTTTTTATAATGTTTGGGGTTTTTAGTAATTTTCTATCAAAAAAACTTGTTTTTAACTTGTAAACAACATATCTGAAAAAGAGGCTCGGTCCTTAAGTGGTTAAAAATCTAAAACATAAAAATATAGATTTACAAGACCAATTTTTGCTGCAATATTCAGCTCCAATCCAGAGATTTGCCTTGCAGTACTTTTTTTTCTGCCACTAGATGTCCTCTGTCTGTTGTCCAGCATCATTCAACACACTTCTTCTGAGCCTAGGTCACCCCAGACTCACCCCCAGCCTGTGACTGGGCAGTGAAATTAAAAGCAGCAGATTGATGAGCTCATCTCTCTGTCACTTTGCTTTCTCCTAGTATTAGCATCCTTGTCAGTACATGAACTGCTTGGTTCCTTTTGATTCTGCTTCCTCTTACACTCCAGCCCTGCTGCACAGGGACTACAAGAGGATGATACCAAGTCCAAATATAGTAAGTATATATATATATATATATATATATATATATATATAAAATCTCATTTTAGCAGAGACCCTAGAGAATAAACTAGCGATTGTTGCAATATTTGATGTCACACACACACGCAATTTTTTTGAAAAAAATACACTTTAACCATATTCTGACCACCTCACGTACATATACTGCAGCAGGGCGGCCTGTCTGTGCAAAATCACATACCTGTACGTGATTTTGATCATAAGATCTGGGGCGCGCACATGTGCCGCCAGCGACCTGATCAGTGTTGCCAACCGCCAGTATTTTTACTGGCAGCCAGTAAAAAGCAGGCATTTTTCTCCTGCCAGTAAATGTAAAAGGTTGTCAGTAAAAAATATGGCTGTGACACTCGGTGTGGTCCGGAGCCGGCTGTGACCATCCGAGTGCTTGCCACAGTGTGATCGGGTGGTTCTGGTGGAGGCGGTGCCTGAGCATGTCGTGTGAAGTCATGGTGCAATGGAGCCAAGCAGAGTGGCCAGAGCCTTGTGTGTGGGTCTGCGGTATGGGAGAAAGGCAGGCTGGGACCAGGACCATCAGTGCTGTTTAGACTAGAGTGGACTGGAGGGACCACTTGGTTTGGAGAGAGACTGTCACTGTGACTCGAGGGGACGTGTTGTGTCAATGAGGTCTCGTCATCATCTGTGCGGCTGCACACTGCTGTCAGTGTCACTGTAAGAGTAAATTTTATGTGTGTGTGCCGCCCATTCTAATTTATTGCCCTCCTAAAGCCTGTCCCTGAGCTACTTACTTACTATATCAAAAATAAAATAAGAAATATGTTTTTTGCCTTATTATCTTCCTTAAATCATATTGCTATTGCTATTTGTATTTGTTAGTAGCCTAAATACTCGAATTTGCACTTAAACCTGTAATTTTGTAACTTTTGGAAATGCCAGTAAAAACTTGGTTGTGCCAGTAAGTTTTGAGTGTTGTGTCAGTAAATTTCAATCTGGTAGGTTGGCAACACTAGACCTGATGCTCGCGGGCACCCCAGGATCACTCACAGGAGAGGCAGAATGACGGTCTGTCTATGTAAACAAGGCAGACCGCTGTTCTGTTAGAGTGGAAGATGGAGATCTTGTGTTTCTGCTAAGCAGGAACACGGATCTCTGTCTTCCCCCAGTCAAAGCATCCCCCCCCACAGGGAACACATTTAACCCTTTGATCGCCCCTGATGTTAAACTCTTCCCTGCCAGTATCATTAGTACAGCGACAGTGCATTTTTTTTATAACACTGATCACTGTATTGGTGTCACTGGTCCCCAATAAGTGTCACTTAGTGTCAGATTCGTCTACCACAATGTCGCAGTCCCGCTAAAAATCGCTGACCGCTGCCATTACTAGTAGGGATGAGCTTCGAGTTCGAGTCGAACTCATGTTCGACTCGAACATTGCCTGTTCGCCCGTTCGCCGAACAGCGAACAAATTGGGGTGTTCGTGGCAAATTCGAAAAATCTATGGGAGAAATCTAAAGTGCTAATTATAAAGGCTTATATGCAAGTTATTGTCCTAAAAAGTGTTTGGGGACCGGGGTCCTGCCCCAGGGGACATGTATCAATGCAAAAAGAAGTTTTAAAAACGGCCGTTTTTTCGGGAGCAGTGATTTTAATAATGCTTAAAATGAAAAAATAAAAGTGAAATATTCCTTTAAATTTCGTACCTGGGGGGTGTGTATGATATGCATGTAAAGTGGCGCATGTTTCCCGTGCTTAGAACTGTCCCTGCAAAAAATGTAATTTTTGAAAGAAAAAAATGCATTTAAAACTGACTCGCGGCTATTAATGAATTGTCGGCTCCCGGCAATACATACAAAAGTCATTGATGAAAAAAAAAAAAAGCGTGGGGGTTCCCCAGAATTCAATTACCAGGCCCTTCAGGTCTGGAATGGATATTAAGGGGAACCCCGCCGCAAATTTAAAAAAAAAATTGACGTGGGGTTCCCCCAAATATCCATTCCAGGCCCTTCAGATCTGGCATGGATTTTAAGGGGAACTCCACCCCAAATTTAAAAAAAAATGGCGTGGAGTCCCCCTAAAAATCCATACCAGACCCCTTATCCGAGCACGCAACCTGGCCGGCTGCAGGGGAAAAGGGGGGGACAAGAGAGCGGCCCCCCTCCCTCCTGAACCGTACCAAGCCACATGCCCTCAACATGGGGAGGATGTCCCCATGTTGATGGGGACAAGGGCCTCATCCCCACAACCCTTGCCCGGTGGTTGTGGGGGTCTGCGGGCGGGGGGCTTATCGGAATCTGGAAGACCCCTTTAACAAAGGGGACCCCCAGATCCCGCCCCCCCCTATGTGAATTGGTAAGGGGTACATTGTACCCCTACCATTTCACGAAGAAAGCGTAAAAAAATGTTTAAAAAAACACACAAACACCTTGAAAAAGTCCTTTATTAAAAAAAAAAAAAAAAAACATTCCAGCGGTGAAATCCAGTGTCCCGCGGCGATCCCGATGTCCAGCGCTGTCCTTCATTGGTTGTGCCTGAGCGGACCTGATGGGGAACTCCCTCTCAGTATTTTAAATGTATAGACCCGCCCCTTCTAAAGTTCCCCATCAGGTACGCTCAGCGGACCAGATGCGGAACATGAGAAGGGGCGGGTCTATACATGTATTACCAAAGTGAGAGCAGTTCCCCATCAGGTCCGCCCCCTCGGTATGTCGGACCCGCCTACGTCATTGGCTTGAGCGGGGAACTTCCTTCACTGTGTAATTTAAATTTACATAGTGAAGGAAGTTCCCCGCTCAAGCCAATGACGTAGGCGGGTCCGACATACCGAGGGGGCGGACCTGATGGGGAACTGCTCTCACTTTGTATAGACCCGCCCCTTCTCATGTTCCGCATCTCGTCCGCTGAGCGGACCTGATGGGGAACTTTAGAAGGGGCGGGTCTATACATTTAAAATACTGAGAGGGAGTTCCCCATCAGGTCCGCTCAGGCACAACCAATGAAGGACAGCGCTGGACATCGGGATCGCCGCGGGACACTGGATTTCACCGCTGGAATGTTTTTTTTTTTAAATAAAGGACTTTTTCAAGGTGTTTGTGTGTTTTTTTAAACATTTTTTTACGCTTTCTTCCTGAAATGGTAGGGGTACAATGTACCCCTTACCAATTCACATAGGGGGGGGGCCTGGATCTGGGGTCCCCTTTGTTAAAGGGGTCTTCCAGATTCCGATAAGCCCCCCGCCCGCAGACCCCCACAACCACCGGGCAAGGGTTGTGGGGATGAGGCCCTTGTCCCCATCAACATGGGGACATCCTCCCCATGTTGAGGGCATGTGGCTTGGTACGGTTCAGGAGGGAGGGGGGGCCGCTCTCTCGTCCCCCCCTTTTCCCCTGCGGCCGGCCAGGTTGCATGCTCGGATAAGGGGTCTGGTATGGATTTTTAGGGGGACTCCACGCCATTTTTTTTTTAAATTTGGGGTGGAGTTCCCCTTAAAATCCATGCCAGATCTGAAGGGCCTGGAATGGATATTTGGGGGAACCCCACGTCAATTTTTTTTTAAATTTGCGGCGGGGTTCCCCTTAATATCCATTCCAGACCTGAAGGGCCTGGTAATTGAATTCTGGGGAACCCCCACGCTTTTTTTTTTTTTTTTATCAATGACTTTTGTATGTATTGCCGGGAGCCGACAATTCATTAATAGCCGCGAGTCAGTTTTAAATGCATTTTTTTCTTTCAAAAATTACATTTTTTGCAGGGACAGTTCTAAGCACGGGAAACATGCGCCACTTCACATGCATATCATACACACCCCCCAGGTATGAAATTTAAAGGAATATTTCACTTTTATTTTTTCATTTTAAGCATTATTAAAATCACTGCTCCCGAAAAAACGGCCGTTTTTAAAACTTCTTTTTGCATTGATACATGTCCCCTGGGGCAGGACCCAGGTCCCCAAACACTTTTTAGGACAATAACTTGCATATTAGCCTTTATAATTAACACTTTAGATTTCGAACGTTCGAGTCCATTGTATTTAATAGGGTTCTAAAGTTCACACGAACATTTTGTCTGTTCGCAGGTTCTGGTGCGAACCGAACAGGGGGGTGTTCGGCTCATCCCTGATTACTAGTAATAAATAAATAAATAACAATTCAATAAATATATCCCGTAGTTTGTAGACGCTATAACTTTTTCCCCAAACCAATCAATATACGCTAATTGGGATTTTTTTTTACCAAAAACATGTAGCAGAATACATATTGGCCTAAATTGATGAAGAAATTCGATTTTTTTTAAAGATTATTGGGTATGTTTTATAGCATAAAGTAAAACATTTTTTTTTCTTCAAAATTGTCAATCGTTTTTGGTTTCTAGCGCAAAAAATAAAAATCGCAGAGGTAATCAAATATCATCAAAAGAAACCTCTGTGGGGAAAAAAGGACATAATTTTTATTTGGGTACAGCGTCGCATGACTGCACAATTATCAGTTAAAGTAACGCAGTGCTGTATCACAAAAAACAACCTGATCACGAAGGGGGTAAAACTTCCAGGGCTGAAGTGGTTAATAAATTTTGTTGGGGAAAAACACCATAGATAACCCAATTTTTTGGTAAAATATAAAAGATAATGTTACACTGATTAAATAGAAACCTAGCATGTCATGTCATTTAAAAGTGCGTACGCTCATGGAATGGCGACACATTATGGTACTTAAAAATCTCCAGAGGCGACATTTTTTTTTTTTTTTTTTTTACAGGTTACCCATTTAGAGTTACAGAGGAGGTCTTTTGCTCTAGAATTATTGGTCCCGCTCTAACGGTCGCTGCGATACAGCACATGTGTGGTTTGAACACCCTTTACATGCTTGTGCAACTTACATATGCATTCACTTCTGGGCGCAAGCACGGAGAGATGGGGCGCTTCAATTTTAGTCTTTCTTATTTATTTTACTTTTTATTTTTTATTTTTACATTCTCCCTTTATTTATTTTTACCATAAAAAGACCCCACATTTACCTTTTTAAGAGCAAAAGATCAAAAAAAAATTCTTTAAACTTTTGCCTTAAAAAAAAAAAAATGTACTTACTAAAGCCCGAGAACCGGAGGTGACCTCTTGATGTTTCTCCGGTCCTCCAAGGGCAAAGAGACTCTTCTCCATACCCAGCTACCACCAGTGTTGGATTGCTCTCTGGCTTCGCCAATCGGTCAGGTAAGGCACCCCTCCCGATGCTTTTAAAAGTGATCCTGTGGCAAATCCACCTGCAAATCCACTGTTATGTGAAAGAGAGTCACCTATAGTAAAAAAAAATACTGGGGTTATGGCAGCTAGCCGCTACCATAACCCCGGTATTTAAAGCAGAACTTCAGTCATTTTTTCATCTTTCCATCTATTAGCTCTTCTGCACTTGTTGTTTTAACTTTGGATAGTAAAACATTTGTTCTTCTGCCAGTAAATACCTTATACAGACCACCTCCTTTTTCTTGTCTGGTACAAAGCCTAGGCTTATGACATCATCATGCTGAGCTCTCTCTATCACACTTGTAAAAGTTTGCCAGGAAGGGAGGGGGGTGAGTCATAAGAGGGCCAATGAGAGCTGCAGAGCTGAAGGTGTGTCTGTGTAAATCCAGGATGTGAACAGGCAGCAGCTTCAGCTGCCCACAGTTAAAATGGCTGCAGCCAGACTCAGTGGAGGGAGATTTCTGCAGCATATTTGGCAAGTACAGAATCACAGTATATATACAATAATATGCAAAGTGGTTGGAGGGAAGCTTCAGAATGGCAAAGATGTTTTTATTATAAATTATCTGAGCAGACTGCAGTTCCTCTTTAAGAGCGTCAGAATATTACAAGTGATGTGTAAAGTGCAGTCAGTGTATGTAATTCCAACAAAAATGTATTTTATTTACTTCCTTTTGGTCTGTTATATATACCATTTAAAGCGTTTAATTACATCTGTTCAAAAAGTGAAAAAAAAAAAAAAAAATGTCTGTTCCTCCAGCCAGAAATATGTGAGCAGATAACTTTGTGTGTTCTGTCTCTGGACTGTTATCAGCAATGTTCTCTGCTAAGTCCCAAAACACCTCCGCCTGTTATAAAGAAGAGAGGGAGGTATTATGTATCCCTAACACACTCCTGGTCCACGTGTGACAATGCTGCTGAGTACGGCTGTCACCCTAGGACAGAAAGGGTTAATGGCATGACTATCAGGTTAAAATATAGGAAAAAAGTGTGAACAGAGAAAAACGAATGCAGCCACTAGACATGTGCAATTTGTTTCAGTCTGAATACAAATTTGGATGAATTTTTGGTTAAGAATGAAATAGTAACGAATCTTGTTGAAATCCGTTAAAATTTGTTTGTTTTTTTAGTTTTTTATAACAAATTCCAACTTTTCAGAACAATTAGAATTTGGATCGGTTGATCGTTTTTTGACGATCCAAATTCGGTGTGAAAAAATTACTGGTTAAGTAGGAGACCATGAAGCCGGCCGCCCGTGTCCTTAACAACCAGGAGTCATCATCTGTCAGCTGGCTTCCCCACTGACAGATGAATGTAAAGAAAAGAATGCCGGCATTGCCTGGCAATAGTTAAATGTTAATGTAAAAAAAAGGGGCCCCCCCAGTCCATACCAGGCACTTCAGGTCTTGTAAAAGGGGGGCTTCCAGATTCTGATGAGCCCTCCACCCGCAGACGCAGACAACCACAGCCCAGGGTTGTCAGGAAGAGGCCCTTGACCCCATCAACATGGGGACAAGGTGCTTTGGGGTGGGGGGTGCAGAGGGGGGTGTGGCCTGGTATGGTTCAGGGGGGCGCTCGCTCACCCTCCCCCCGAAGGGCCTGGTATGGAGTGGGGGGGACCCTACGCCATTTTTTTTAAACATTTTTCTATTGCCGGGCAATGCAGGTATTCTTTTCTTTACATTCATATGTCAGTGGGGAGGCTATTTCTTCACACAGAATTCGGATTGGTCGTTGATTTTTTTGACCGATCCGAATTCTAATCTTTTTGAAAAGTTGGAATCTGATGGATTTATAGCTATGAAAGAAGGGAAATAAGTGCAGGGCCTACATGACTGGGTAGATGAGAAACCAAGTAACATAAAGCTACAGTAAATGGGTGCCTAAAATGTAAATTGCTGGACACTTACAAGATTGGTCAGTGGACCGATGATTGGAATTGGACTGATGTGGTTTAGCTGTGAAGGTCTGTGGGGTGGAGTAAAGCCAGCTTCAGTCTGAGATCTGTGGTCGTCAATTGAGCGTCCCTCTCTCCCGCCCAGTTTAACCACTTTGAACGGTCTAGATTTAGGTCATAGCAGGTAGTGTAGGTTTGGGGGCCTTGAGCGTGGTTTAACCACATCAATACTGGGCACTTAAACCCCCTTCCTTCCCAGACCAATTTTCAGCTTTCAGTGCTCTCGCACTTTGAATGACAATTATTCAGTCATGCTACACTGTACCCAAATGAAATTTTTATCATTTTGTTCACACAAATAGAGCTTTCTTTTGGTGGTATTTGTTCACAATTTCATTTTCAATTTTTTGCGATAAAAGCGAAAAAAGAGCGAATATTTTGAAAAAAAACAACATTTTCTACATTCTGTTTTAAAAGAAATCCAAACAAATCAAATTTCGGCAAAAATTTAGGCCAAAATGTATTCTGCTACATGTCTTTGGTAAAAAAAATCCTGATAAGTGCATGATAATTGGTTTGTGTGAAAGTTATAGAGTCTACAAACTAAGCTACGCATTATTGCAAATTGATCAATCCTAATGCACTGATGGCCTATCTCATTTCTTGAGGCCCTAAAATGTCAGGACAGTACAAATACCCCCCAAATGACCACTTTTTGGAAAGAAGACAGTCGGAGGTATTTAGTAAGAGGCATCGTGAATTTTTTGAAGTTGCAATTTTTTTCCCACAATGCCTTGGAAAATTAAGAAATATATATATATTTTTTTTTTCTTCACAAAGTTGTCAATTTAGAAGATCTTTCTAACACATAGTATGTACATAGCAAAAATAACACCCCAAAATACATTCTGCTACTCATCCTGAGTATGGCGATACCCAGTGTGTGAGACTTTTCCACATCCTGGCCACATACGGAGGCCAAACATCCAAGTAGCACCATCAGGCGCTCTAAAGGCATAAATTACACATTTCATTTCCTGAGTACCTATCACATTTTTGAAGGCCCTGGAGAACAAGGACAATGGAATTACCCACAAAATGACCCCATTTTGGAAAGAAAACAACCCAATGTATATTCTATGAGGCATAATAAGTCTTTTGAACATGTCATTTCTTTCCAAAAGTTTTGGGAATATGTGGAAAAAAAATTAAAACATATATTTTTTTCACAAAGTTGTCAATTTAGAAGATCTTTCTAACACATAGTATGTACATAGCAAAAATAACACCCCGAAATACATTCTGCTACTCGTCCTGAGTATGGCGATACCACATGTGTGAGACTTTTCCACATCCTGGCCACATACGGAGGCCAAACATCCAAGTAGCACCATCAGGCGCTCTAAAGGCATAAATTACACATTTCATTTCCTGAGTACCTATCACATTTTTGAAGGCCCTGGAGAACAAGGACAATGGAATTACCCACAAAATGACCCCATTTTGGAAAGAAAACAACCCAATGTATTTTCTATGAGGCATAATAAGTCTTTTGAACATGTAATTTCTTTCCAAAAGTTTTTGGAAAGTGTGGAAAAAAAATTAAAACATATTTTTTTTTCACAAAGTTTTCAATTCAGAAGATCTTTCTAACACATAGTATGTACACAGCAAAAATAACACCCCAAAATACATTCTGCTACTCGTCCTGAGTATAGTGATACCCCATGTGTGAGACTTTTCCACAGCCTGGCCACATACAGAGGCCCAACATGCAAGTAGCACCTTCAGGCTTCTAACACATAGCATGTACACACCAAGAATTACACCCCAAAATACATTCTGCTGAGCAAAAGGTAATAAAAAAAAGGCTCACCTATGGTTTTAGCAGGCAGGAATACCGTTCCAGAGCAGTCAAAGCATTGGTCCAGACAGCCATAGGAAATGTCCAGGAATTGTCCAGCAGGGAAACAGAGATATGGAAACCTATGAACATGGTCCATGGTTTAGCAGGCAGTTCAGGTGGCAGGCAGAGGCATGGCCAGTTCAGGTGGCAGGCAGAGGCATGGCCAGTTCAGGTGGCAGGCAGAGGCATGGCCAGTTCAGGTGGCAGGCAGAGGAATGGCCAGTTCAGGTGGCAGGCAGAGGAATGGCCAGTTCAGGTGGCAGGCAGAGGCACGGCCAGTTCAGGTGGCAGGCAGAGGCACGGCCAGTTCAGGTGGCAGCACTATAACATTTAGGCCTTGGTCAGGAAAGACCTAAGAACAGGGGTAGAGGCTTCTTCCCACCCAAATCTCTACGAAGCCTCCGAGTCTCCAGACCCTAATCCGAGAAAAACAAAACCTGGAGAAAAACATTTTCTCCACTCGGAAACTCTTTTCTGGAGCCCCTCAAATATGTGAGACCCCTGTGCTGTACTCAAATGATCAGTTTAGGAGGCAGGCAAAAAGCATGGTCATGTAACAGGCCGAGGTCAATTCACGTTGAAGGCAGAAACATGGTTGGCAGAGGCATAGTCGAAAACAGTCCGGGTCATTCACAGAAATGGCAGATGGTGGAAACTGGAAAAAAAATCATCTTCACTTTACTAATAGTTTAGTAAAGTATGATAGCTCTGAAAGCACTTTCCAATACAAAGGCCTGGCTGGGAGGGACATTGGGGACAGTAGTATCGGGTGTCACGACGAATTCCTCTACTTGAACACACACGACATTTTTTTGGGGGTTTGCGACCTGTTTCGGTAAGAGGGAGGATTTCGGAGAAGTGCCTTTCGTGGAGTCTGGCTACTGCATCGGAGCGAATTAGTTGAGGGGCTTGGCCATGGGGATAGAGAAGGGCTTCGATCAAGTCTTCTTGGAATTTTAGATAGGTTAGGGAACTTTGGGTGCACTTAGAAAAAATGATATAAGAATTGAAAAGGGCTAGTTGCATCAAATAAATGGCAACTTTTTTGTACCAAAACAGTGATTTCCTGGTGGCCAAGTAGGGCTGCATCATCTGGTCATTCATATCCACCCCCCCCCCCATGTAAAGATTATAGTCATGCACACATTTTGGCTTCTGGACGGGGCCTCTTCTTCTCTGCAGTTCCACCAAGGTGTCATCATGCATTGTGGAAAGGATGTAGACATCTCTTTTTTTATCTCTCCACTTCAATGCTAGGACCTCTTCAGTCCGCATACTGGCCATTTCCCCCTGTTTCAGTTTCTTGGCAACCAATCTCTGTGGGAAGCCTTTACGGTTGGTCTGTGCTGTCCCACAGGCCACAGTTTTCTTTTGGTACAGATGGCGAAAAAGTGGGAGACTTGTATAGAAATTGTCTACGTATAGGTGGTAACCTTTCCCAAGCAATGGTTCAATCAGCTGCCAGACAATTTTGCCACTTGTTCCCATGTAGGTAGGGCATCCAGGGGGGTTTAGCTGTCTGTCTTTTCCCTCATAAATTATAAAATCATATGTGTAACCCGTGGCCCTGTCACATGCCTTATAAAATTTTACCCCACGTCTGGCTCTTTTACTGGGGAGGTATTGCTTTATTCCAAGTCTTCCTGTGAAGTGTACTAATAATGATTCATCTACACATATATTTACATCAGGGGTAAACATCTGCTTGAAGCTGGCGCAAAAAAAATTGATTAGGGGCCGAATTTTAAATAATTTATCATAATTGGGATGATTTCGAGGGAGGCATTGGGCATTGTCGTTGAAGTGTAGAAACCTCATTATCATCTCGTAACGGGTTCTTTTCATAAAAGATGAATAGATTGGCATGTGGTAGATAGGTCGGGTAGACCAGTAGGAATGGAGTTCATTTTTTTTTGTCAGCCCCATGTTGAGGGTTAGGCCAAGGAAAATTTTAAATTCTTCCACGGTGAGGGGTTTCCAAACAAAAGGACGGGCATAGGAAGAATTTGGATTGTTGGCTATATATTGACTGGCGTATAGATTACACTGCTCCACAATGTAGGTTAGGATATCATCAGTAAAAAATAATTCAAAATAATAAATCGGGGTAGCATTTTCCGACTGTATCTGAGGGCCTGGCTGGGCTGTAAAAGGGGGAATGATAGGTTCTACTGACGTATCGGGCAGCCATGTTGGATACAGTAGAAGATCGGGGAGGCTAGTATGGGCCCTGCCTCGTTGTTGATGGGACGCCCCATTGCTAGCATTTGGCCTATCCTCTAGAAAAGTTGCAGAACTGCTGGCGGATGCCTGCCTATCCTGGCATGATGCGCTGCTGGCGGATGCCTGCCTATCCTGGCGTGATGCGCTGCTGGCGGATGCCTGCCTATCCTGGCGTGATGCGCTGCTGGCGGATGCCTGCCTATCCTGGCGTGATGCGCTGCTGGCGGATGCCTGCCTATCCTGGCGTGATGCGCTGCTGGCGGATGCCTGCCTATCCTGGCGTGATGCGCTGCTGGTGGATGCCTGCATATCATCATGGAGTCCTGCGCTGCTGGTGGATGCCTGCTGGTGGATGTCCTGGAGTGCTGCGCTGCTGGTGGATGTCTGCGGCGCCTGCTCATAACTCCTGATCTCACTTGTTACGATTCTATCCTCAGTTTCTATTTCAGAGCCACTACTTTCCTCTGGATAATATTCACTATCCGATTCTGACAGAGAGAGTTCCTCGCTACTCTCGTCCGACATACCCTGGAGTATCTGGAGAGCCTCCTCGCTGCTGTAGAATCGTTTAGCCATGTGGGCAGATGTGCCAGATGTTGGCGGTCAGATGTGCCAGATGTTGGCGGTCAGATGTGCCAGATGTTGGCAGGGCAGATGTTGGCGGGCAGCTGTTGGCGGTCAGATGTTGGCGGCCAGATGTGTCAGATGTTGGCGGGCAGATGTGCCAGATGTTGGCAGGGCAGCTGTTGGCGGTCAGATGTTGGCGGCCAGATGTTGGCGGCCAGATGTTGGCGGGCAGATGTGGCAGCTGTTGGCGGGCAGATGTTTACTGCCAGATGTTGGGAGTCAGATGTGCCAGATGTTGGCAGGGTAGATGTTGGCGGGCAGATGTGCCAGCTGTTGGCGGGCAGCTGTTGGTGGTCAGATGCTGGCGATCAGATGTTGGCGGGCAGCTGTGCCAGATGTTGGCGGGCAGCTGTTGGCGGGCAGATGGCAGGCAGATGTGGCAGCTGTTGGCGGGCAGATGTGGCAGCTGTTGGCGGGCAGATGTTTACTGCCAGATGTTGGGAGTCAGATGTGCCAGATGTTGGCAGGGCAGATGTTGGCGGGCAGATGTGCCAGCTGTTGGCGGGCAGCTGTTGGCGGTCAGATGCTGGCGATCAGATGTTGGCGGGCAGCTGTGCCAGATGTTGGCGGGCAGATGCGCAAGATGTTGGCGGGCAGATGCGCAAGATGTTGGCGGGCAGATGCGCAAGATGTTGGCGGGCAGATGCGCCAGATGTTGGTGGGCAGCTGTTGGTGGGCAGCTGTGCCAAATGTTGGCGGGCAGATGCGCAAGATGTTGGCGGGCAGATTCGCAAGATGTTGGCGGGCAGATGTTTTCACTGTTTTATGGACACTGTGTTTTATGGACACTGTGTTTTGGGGACACTGTTTTGGGGACACTGTTTTTTGGGGACACTAGCTGGGTGATCAGTGGGTAAACAGCAGACAAACAGCTAAAAACTCACTGATCTCCCGGCTGCAGCACAGATTGTCTCTTCCTCTCCTCACTGACAGGCTCTGTGTGAGGAGAGGAAGAGATCAGAGCAGTTACAACTGCTCTGTGTTTACATTACATGACGGCTGTCATTGGACAGCCGTCATGTCATCAGGAGGGCCAATCACATGGCCCTCCTGTTTGCACACACCTTCTATCTCTGGGGGGTACAGGCAGATCGGGATCGCGCCGCTGCGCATGCACGTGGCGGCGCGATCCCCTCACAAGTGCCAGCCCCCCCTCTCTGTGTTTACATCACGATGGCTGTGATTACACACAGCCATCGTGCCGATCAGGAGGGCGAATCACAGTGCCCTCCTGCTGTTCCGAGATGCGGCGTGTCCGCGGGACACGCGCGCATCGGGATCGCGCGGGTGCGCGCGCGCGCGCGATCACGCTCCTTCTGAAGGACGTTCAGGAACGTCCACTCAGAAGGAGAGAGCACCCACCCGGCCGTATATATATACAGTGGCCGGGTGGGAAGTGGTTAAGCTGCTGTTTTTGGAAATGGTTGAGAGGACCAATCTTCAGTGTGGTGTAGAGCTGCAAGATTCTGGATAAAATGAGAATCACAATTTTTTTGCTTAGAATAAGGATCACGATTCTGATAAACTTTTTTATTGTAAAGACTTACAACCCCTCTATTCTAGGTTATCAAACAAGATGGCAATAAAATAAGACATAATACTCTTAGCTTCAATCAAATTTAAAGAAAGGTAATGCAATTTTACAAATTAAATAAATAAAAAAATAATAATTTTGCACTTTTTTCTATGTGAAATGTGTAAATATATGTTAAAGGTGTAAAAATATTAGTGTACAAAGCAAACAAAAAAAATAAAGTTTTAATTATTAATAGTTTATAAAATAGAAGTAAATAAAAATAAAAATCAGCAGGAACATAATAATTAAATGGAGAAGGAGAATAAGGAGTTAATAAGGCTGATTAGAGTAAATTATGGGTTAATAAGGGGTAAAACAGAGGAACAATTTAGTAAAAAACAAACAAATATATATTTATTTTTATTTGACAAGGCTGCTTTAAACTGACTTAATTTGCAGACCAAAGTTTATCCCTTTGATCTGTAAATGGAAAAAAAAAAGATGGACAGATAAGAACATGCAATGTTTTTCTTTTTGTTGTTGATAAACATTGCTGGCTGCTTTTTGTTTTGACAGCTGTGAGCAGGGGAAACCGCTCTGCATTTTTTACATGGATCATAGAAATACTGGATTAAGATCATGTGGGGGGGTTGAATCGAGATTGCGATCTTTTAAAGATTAATCGTGCAGCTCTAGAGTGGTGTCCTTAACCGGTTCCATGACCGTTTTAGCGCAGATATGGCTCCCCTGAGCGAAATCCCGTACGGGTACGTCCTTCCCTTTTTTCGGCCACCAGAGGGTGCGTCTGCTGCACGGCGTGCCAGCTGCCCGGCGGGGGACCCAATGCACGTGGCCGGAAAACACGATTGCCGCCCGCCACGTGCAATTGTGTGCACGAGCGCCAGCACGGGGATTTGTGTGTGTAAACACACAAATCCCTGTGCTGTCAGGGAAAAGGAGCCATATCGTTTGTTCCTACTAAGTAGGAAAAACGATATGTCTCCTCTCCTAGTCACTCCCATTCCCACACAGTTAGAACACACTGAGGAAACACACAATTAACCCCTTGATCGCCCCCTAGTGTTAACCCCTCCCCCACCAGTGCCATTAACACAGTAATCTTTTTTATTTTTATAGCCCTGATCGCTGTATAAATGCCAATGGTCCCAAAAAAGTGTCAAAAGTCTCTGATCTGTCTGTCGCAATGTCGCAGTACTGCTGAAAATTGCAGATCACCGCCATTACTAGTAAAAAAAAAAAATGCCATAAAATGCTATAACTTTTGCGCAAACCAATCAATGAAAGCTTATTGTGATTTTTTTTTTTTTTTACCAAAAATATGTTGAATATATATTGGCCTAAACTGATGAAGAAATGTTATTTTATTTATTTATTTAATTTTGGGGATATTTATTATGGCACAAAGTAAAAAATATTGTTATTTTTTTTCAAAATTGTCGCTCTTTTTTTGTTTATAGCACAAACAATAAAAACTGCAGAGGTGATCAAATACACCAAAAGAAAGCTCTATTTGTGGGGAAAAAGGATGCAAATTTTGTTTGGGTACAGCGTCGAACGACCGCGCAATTGTCAGTTTAAAGCGACGCAGTGCCAAATTGTAAAAAGTGCTCTGGTCAGGAAGGGGGTACAATCTTCCGGGGTTGAAGTGGTTAAATCAGTCTGATCAACTCATAGTGAATGGGTAGTTATAGACCAGGACATATCTGAGGTCAGCTGAGATCATCACCGATGTGGTGTTGCGACTGTGGGCATCATGTAGTTAACTAGTACCACAGACACAAGGTTTTCTGGTATTCTGATACGGTGGCATCAAAAACCTTATCTGATCTGCTATGTTAATGGCTTTTAGTTATTTAAATTGTATTTACATTTTGTGAGTTATTTATAATACAGGGCTGCTATGGCCAAATAAACTCCACTTGGGAGTAATGTGTCCTACTGGGTTGGGGAGATGGACAGATGGGAGTTAAGGGGCAGTTTACCTCTGATCTACCCTGGTCATGAATCCTAAAAAACAAAGATACCAATTACAAGCTACATTTTGTGACCTACAAAAAAAAAACACAGAGCCACCCATAATTTACAAAATTCAAGGAAGCGTAATCCTCTATGGAAACAAAAGGAACATTTTAATATGTATGCCATCCTGTAATTATTAATATTGTTAGTCCTTATTACATAAACACATCACGGTTTATAGTAGAAGACATTTTTTTTATAGTTGCAGCGATGATGACCCTTGCAGATTGACTCATTAGTACAACTAACAAATGACTTGTAAAAGCATTAGCTGTACTTACCTCTGGCAGCAGGCTTAGAAATAAGCCAATTTGTAATGGTGATTACATTCAATCTAGTGTGCAAACGGTAGCTTTACATTGCTTTTTCTATATTTTCTGCTCCCAATTAGCTGCAGGTCATTAGCATAGCTATTTAATAATAAATAATTATACTAATGTACATTACTTCCTTGTGGCACCATATGCAAAGAGTGTAATGAAATATGAAAACTCTGCTGAGATGTGTAAGGGAAATCTCGACTTTCCTCCTATTAATATGCTGCAAAGTAAACAGCCATTTAAACTGATACTTTATGGTAACTTTATGGCCTTGTTTTAGGCCTCATTCACACCTGAGCGTTGCACTCTGCAGGAGCAGTTGCTTCAGGGCTTAGTAAATTAGTAAAGGGCTTAGTAAAGGGCTTAGAAGCTCTGCTGACTTCCATCATCCAATCATGTGCTAGCATAAATGCATTTTTTTTTTCTTTGCACGTGATTGGTTATTCTTTGCAAAGGGAAGCTTCACCTCATTTACTAGCTCTGCAGCAACTTTGCAAAGTGCACAGTCTATTTGACTTTAATAAATTAACCCCAAACTCTGAGGATACACCACTGGCCCTAGCTGTGGGCCAGATAAAATGTTGTTATATAGAGGATGAGGGTAAAGTCGATGGGGTAGTTAGGCCAACACCCCAAATAAATGGAAATAAGAGAAGCAACCTCCTAGTGGGACTTGAAAGGCCTACAGCACATTAGAAAATCATAAAGTGAAGTATAAATTACCAAGAAAGTAATTTAAAAAATCTCAAATACAATTTTTATTAGCAAAATCGTTAAACAGATTAAGGCTGGTGTAGAGTGAAGCCAACATAGTTCAAGTCCCATGAATGTATACAGTTCTACATATTCCAAAGATGCCATGATGAGAGCACCATGGCTGAGCCTACTTGTGTAGCGGGGGTCCTAAATTTAGGGACTGCTATGCTAAATTTAGGGGTGATTCGAGTGGTAGTTTGGCTCGAATCTTTCAATTTACTGGACTCTGCCTTGCTGCTGTTTTACCTGGTACGCAGTTCCCCTAAGAAGTATGGGTGGCGCTGTCACTTGTACTCGGGGTTGAACCACAGGTGATGGCGTAGCGATTGGGTGTCCTCTCTCGGCAGCCGTGCAGTGGGTGTGGTCTACCCGCTGTGCATGCCAGGAGAGGGTACAAAAGGGGCGGACGCCATTGGAGAGGGAGAAATTCCCAGTGCCCATGCCTGGAGGGAGAACCTACGATCCAAGTTCAAGTGCATGGCCCTCCAGGCTATGGGGCCACATGCGCTTTAGTCCCAGGCACCTTTTAGTCCTGGGACTGCAACTTCAGCCCTGGGCCCAGCACCTTTAGATGGAGCCCATTTCGGGAGGAGGAATCCCAGGGTGCCGCCTTGCGAGGGGACCCGTTTCTAGAAGAGGAGGCTGGGGGAGGACCGTTCCGAAGGACTGGTGAAAGATCACAGTGAAGGAAGGGGCCCAGTAACTCTCCGGAGGGATGTCATCCATCCGAAAAGGGATCTAAACAACGGGACCATTAGGAGGTTCGGGACACCATAGATTCTGTGGCAGAGGATCTCCTGAACGCATCCATTAGAGAATCTGATAGACTGTTCGAGCTACACGCCGGCTGCTAGTGCCCTTGGGTGACTATCCGGGTGAGCTATACCCACTCGGAATTGAGTGCGAAGAAGCCAGGAGTGCCTGAATTGATCTGTCTTCCTAACACCTTTCTCTTTTCACAACTTTGTGGATGTTCATACATAAGGAAAAATAAACTCTACGTTGGAGTGGCTACTGGTGTGGACCTTGGAGTTACTTGGGGTATAGAGACTTTGTCCTTACATTCTAGGGACAGAAACCAGCTTTGAGGTGAACCTTGCTGCAAGACCCGTAAGTTAAAACAAGTGTGCTTAACCTCTGCAAACCACGGGGTACGGGCATGGTGGGCATGGTGAGCCTTTTTCTCCTGTGAGCGAGCCAAGGACAGTGGAGAAAGAGGGCCGTGTGCTACACATGGAAAACACCCAACGCGTTTCACACCCCTCAGGGGTGTGTACATTTGAAGAACAGATCACCTATGCTGTCAGCAAACAGAGCTTACATACATCAGCCAAAAAGGTTTAAAAAGACAATCAGTGATAACCATGGGAAGAGGATGACTTAGTAATTTAATCACCCCAAATGAGGTCCAGCAAGACCTGCCAGGGTGTGTGAGAGAGGGAAATGTAGATGTACAATGCGGTCTAACAAGTAAAGTATTTGTGCTCAATTGTAGCCAGTGGGGGAATTCTGCATGTCCTGTCCCATAGACTGAGAGAAAGGGTGAGAGAAAATGTTGCAGCAGACCAGATATGGCCCTCAAGCCATAGTATTACAGCCTCTGATCTTGTGTATAACCTATAAACCAGTACTGTAATTTTATGCTGATTTTGTAATAAAAGTAAAATCAGCCTGTATATGCAGTAAATCATGCTGGTTATATTCACTGTAGGACCTAAAGGGTTAATCCTTTGCATTTTGTATTAAGGGTGTTTGATCCTGTCTCTCTGATCCTCCTTCTTCCACTGTCTCCAAAAAATAACCTGATATTTACAGAGCCAGGGGACGGGCTGCACATGCTCAGTTTGGTGTGTATTGTAGTGTGTATTGTGAGTTTTTTTTTTCTTGTGAGGGTGCATGTGATCAGCACAGGGCCAATCAGCACTGTCCAGACATGTCCGGACAGAGGATCAAGGGAGAATGATAACTCCTCCTACAAGCTTTACTAGGAACTAATAGAAGTCACAAAACTGCAATATACTGCTGACGAGTAAAATGTATTTAGCAGTTTATATTTACTAAAATAATTGCATTTCCATGTTCTGTGTACTGTGGGAGACCAGATATAGTGAATGCAGGTTCTGAGTTTAGTAACACTTTAAGCCCCTCCCACTTTTAAAGTGATTGTAAACCCTTGTTTTATTTTTTTCCAAATAACAAACATATCATACTTCAGTATATCATACTTCAGTTTATTTTGCACAGTGTGGCTCCGATTCTCCTCTTCTGGGGTCCCCCAATGGCTCCTACTCGCATCGGTAAACCCCCTAGGAAAAGCTCTCTACCAGGGGGTTACCTTGCGGGCACGCTCCCGAGTCCAGCATTTGCATCCATAGACACAGAATGCCGGACTCGGCCTTGCCCCCTCAGTGTCAGCGTCATTGGATTTGATTGACAGCAACGGGAGCCAATCGCTGCGCTGCTATCAATCTACAGGGGGTCCCCGACTTACGAACATCTCCTACTTACGAACGGGACGCTGCGGGGACCATCTGCCGTTCTGCGCATGCGCGGCCAGACAGAGCCTCGGAAAACATCGGAAAATGCCGGAAATGTCCATAATTGGCGTTCTGCGCATGCGCGCCCATTCGACGGAACATCGGAAATGTCCGTAATTGCCGCTCTGCGCATGCGCGGCCCGACTTACGAACATTTCCGGCTTACAAACAAGGGGAAAGTCCCTAACCCGTTCGTAAGTCGGGGACCCCCTGTATTCAATCAAGAGCTGAGAACCAGAGAGAGACAGCCCGTCTCCACTGAGGGAACGAACAGGCTCAGGTGAGTAAAATGGGGGGGCAGGGGGGGGCCGGTCACTGTCAGAAATGTTTTCACCTTAAAGCGGAGCTCCGCCATAAAAAAAATATTAAAAGCCAGCAGCTACAAATACTGCAGCTGCTGACTTTGAATAAATGGACACTTACCTGTCCTGGAGTCCAGCGACGTCGGCAGCAGAAGACGAGCAATCGCTCGTCACTCTGCTGCCCCCACCGCCATCCTCGGTGAGGGAACCAGGAAGTGAAGCATTGCTGCTTCACTGCCTCGTCCCCTACTGCGCATGTGCGAGTCGCGCTGCGCCGTCATCACTGTTCCCCCGCGTGTTTCCCAGAACACAACGGAGGGGGGGGGGGAACTGACGTACTACCCGCAGGTCCCCGCAGAATCTATGCCTAGAAACTATGCCTGGAAGTGGGTGCAAATACCTGTCTTAGACAGGTATCTGCACCCCCCCCCCCCCCTGAAAGGTGCCAATTGTGGCACCGGAGGGTGCGGAGGAATCCGATGAGCGGAAGTTCCACTTTAGGGTGCAGCTCCGCTTTAATGCATAGGATGTATTAAGGTGAAAAAACACGAAGCTTTACAACCCCTTTTAAGCTCAATTTGTCCGCACACAAAAAGCATGCTCGGGATTGGCTCCACCCTCAATCTCAGAACTTCCAATTTTTAAAAGTTCCCAGGCATGTCGACAAGTCACTGCGAAGATCTGAGCAGATCCGTCACTCCAGCGATACACCCAAAGACATGCAGATACTTCTTCATTCATTGTTCCCATTTAGAGCCGGCTTTATTGAATAAGTCAGATTGAATTTACTGCAGGATAAGCTCACTACCTCCAACGGTAACTAGATCTCTTGAATTTCCTTGGAGATACGCAAGATAATGAACAGTTTATGGTTTAATAAAAAGTACAATAAAAATCATTGCATTCTAACTGAATAGCCCAGTGAGTTTTGCAGTCACACAGCAATTACTTATTGAATAGCTGACTATTTCGCTGGAATAAATACTGCTGTGAACTTCAAGCGAGGATGTTAAATCGCATTTAGACTGGAGCCAGCAACTGTAGGCAAATAATAACATGCAATATGTCTTTGCTTTTGATAAGGTTAGTAAGCAAATTATTTCATAATTTACTAAAAGAAAAACATCCTGTCAGTCAGTCGCTGATCTGTGATTTTGCATCCTATAGAGATTTATAACGATATTATCCCAACTAATTGTCTTCTAACAGAACTCTGCTGATTATGAGTTATATGCACATGGAACCTTGATATTGCAAATCACCTTGACTTAAATAGAAGTTTAAATGCATCAATAATTCATTCCCTGTAATAACATTTTAGATTTCCTGTACTGTAATAAACAAGGCATTTGTTTTTGTTTGAAGAACCTAAATCCCAATCAATAGTAATAGGTGAAACCACTCAATGATCTATTTATGTTATCCAGCATATGCTGCAGCTGTGCTAGAAACAGAACGTCTCCTTAATATACCTTTATCTGGGTATTTTTAACCCATCAAGGATCCAGAGATACAGGGGTTGATTTACCAAAGGCTCCAGAGCTTAGTAAATGAGCAGAAGCTCTGCTGACTTCCATCATCCAATCACGTGCAAGCAAAATTGGGTACTCTTTGCAAAGTGAAGCCTTACCTCATTTACTAAGCTCTGGAGCAACTGTACTTTGCAAAGTGTACAGTCTTTTTGCCTTTAGTAAATAAACCCCACAGAGTCCCTGGTAGTGCATCTCCTGAAGTTTGTGCTGCGTTATTCCTCTCTTCTTCCTGTATCACCAATCAAGTTTTGGCTACATGCAGGGCTGGTGCGAGGAATTTTGACACCCTAGGCGAAACCTCATTTTGCCGCCCCCCCTGGCCCCACCCCTGACTCCACCCCCTTTGCCCTGCCCATGTATACCCCACCTTTTTAATGAAGCACCCATCAAATGCAGCCTCACCAGCGCCCATCAAATGCAGCCTCACCAGCGCCCATCCGAAAATCCGAAAATTAGGAAATTCGAAAATCCGAAAATTCTGAAGTTCGGAAATCCAAAAATAAGAATGAAAATCCGAAAATTAAAAAACCTGAAAATTCTAAAATCTGAAATAATAACTAATAATAATTAACAATTCTGAATTTTCGAATTTCCAAATTTTTCAGAATATTCAAAAATTCGAAAATTTGGAAATTCGAAATTTCGAAGATTCAAAATTTCGGAAATTTGAAATTCGGAAATTTGGAAATTCGAAAATCTGAAATTTGAAAATCCAAAAATCTGAAGTTTAGGAAATTCGGAAATTCCAAAATCCGAAAAAAATAATTAAAAATCTGAAATAATAACTAACTAATAATAAATAACTATTACTAACTATTAAATTATAGGTATTGGAATTTCCTTTCAAATTGGGCTGTTAGTAAACGTAACGAATACAAATTCATCCGAAGTTATGAATTATCCGAAATAACGAATGCCGCATCTAAACTAATGGAATGTAACAAACTAATAATAATAAATAATAATAATAAAATGTTTTTATTATTATTATTTAATATCATTAATTCATTACGTTTCATTCGTTTAGATATGCCATTCATTATTTCGGATAATTCGTAACTTTAGATAAATTCGTATTTATTATGCTCACTAACAGACAAATTTGAAAGAAAATTAAAATACCTATAATTAAATAGTTACCGTAGTTGTAGTTATTATTAGTTAGTTATTATATCAGATTTTCTCATTTTTGGGTTTTCTAATTTTCGGATTCTCGTTCTTATTTTCTGATTTTTGTTCTTTTGAATTTTTGAATTTTCATTCTTATTTTCGAATTTCCAAATTTTCTAATTTTACGATTTTTGAATTTCCAAATCTTCGAATTCTCGATTTTTAGAATTTCCAGATCTTTGAATTTCGGAAAAATTAGTTAAACTGGTTTCCGTTAATTCAAATATTTATGAATGAACGAATGTGTCGAATTTAGTTGAAAAATTAGTTTGGAACGGAATAAATTGCACATATCTAATTAAAACTGGAGAGTACACCTCTGTCTGCATAGAAACCAATCAGCTTCCAGGTTTTATTGTCAAATCTTAAAGTGATTGTAGAGCCTAAATTTTTTTTACCTTAATGCATCTCTCCCTCAGCCCCCCTTTTACTTACCTGGGCCCTTATTCGATCCAGCGCCGTGCACGTCTGCAGCTCTTTTCTCCCCTCACTTCTGGGACTCGCTGGTTTTGCTGGGGCAACGGGAGGCAATGGCTGCCAGTGCTGTCAATCAAAGCCAGTGATGAGGAGGCGGGGCTGAATCCCGCTGTCTGTGTCAATGGGCGCAGCAGCGGGGCTCGGGAGCGAGCATGCACAAGTTCCCCTATGGGAAGCAGATTCTAATGGGGACACTAGACAGAGAGGAGGGGCCAGGAGCGCCAGCGGGGGACCCGAATAGAGGAGATTCGCGGGCGCTCTGCAATTCCATTGCACAGCGTAGGCATAGACATCTTTGTTATTTTCTTTTATTTATTTTTTATTTACCTTTAAAATCACTTTAACTTCACAAGCTGAAGTTAGAAGCTGATTGGCTACCATGCAGAGCTGCACCAGATTTTGTCTCCTCCAGCTTTAGTAAATCAACCCCACAGTGTATTTTCTGCAGCAAAGAGAAACCCATTTCTATGCAGTATATTGTGAAAAAAAAATATTTTCTACAGAAAAGTTGCACATTGCAGCATCTCTATTATTATTATTCCTGGAATTTCTGCCCGTATTGTCGCTGTGTATTGATGGCATTCTGACTTTAAATTGATTTCAGCCAGCAAATTCCAACAGCACCTGACAGGCTAAGTGAGTCTATTTTTGTGATGGTTTCTATGTCCCAGACCTAACGATTCCATGCAGTAAACATGCGGTACTTTCACCACCGATTCCTAGAATTCTTTGCTGCGGCTTGTCTCATACGTGGAAGAAGCATTCATTTCAATTCACTGAATGCATATTGTGCTGTACACAGCCTGTCTGGGCTTAAAGTGAACCTATTATCAGATATGTTTTGTTTTAGTTTTAACTGTATGCTAAGCAATGAGTTTGTGTAACACCTTCAGGTACAGTGGAACCTCGGATTGCGGGTAACGTGGTTTAAGAGCGTTTCGCAATAGGAGCTGTTATTTATTTTAAAATGCTGACTCGCTTTGCGAGCGTTGTCTCGCTAAATGAGCAGGATTCAAGCCTCTGGGGTGTGCAGTACCGCATTTGGCCAGAGGTGCGGGGGCGCCAGTGACGCTCAGAGACGATCGGGAACACTTTGTTCCTGAGTGTCTCCAGCGCCCCCGCACCTCTGGCCACATGCAGTACTGCATAGACATCAGTGGCTGTGGAATGGATTATCTAAGTTTCCATTGACTTCTATGGGGAAACTCGCTTTGATATACGAGTACTTTGGATTACAAGCATTCTTCTGGAACGAATTATGCTCGTAATCCAAGGTATTACTGTAATTTGTTATCGGGGGGTATTTTCTGAGTGCAGTGCACTGCCTGTGTGCAAGTTTAGTCTATGCATTAAGATAAACAAACCTTCTTTGTGCAGCAGCCCCACTAATACTTACCTGAGCCCCATCTCGATCCAGCGATGTTCACGAGTGCCTACTGTCCTGATTGGCTGAGACACAGCAGCGGCGCCATTGTCTCTCGAAGCTGTCAATCAAAGACAGTTAGCCAATGGGAAGAGAGAAGGGGTGGGGCCAGACCGCAGCTCTGTGTCCGAATGGACACATAGAGCTGCAGCTCAACTCACGTGAACCCCACAGCAAGCTGCTTGCCGTGGGGGGGCACTAAACAGGAGGGAAGGGCCAGGAGTGCCGGTGAGGGACCAGAGAAGAGGAGGATCATGGCTGCTCTGTGCAAAACCATTACACAGAGCAGGTAAATATAACATGTTTGTTATTTCTAAAGAAAAAAAAAAACACAAGACTTTAGTATCACTTTAACCACTTGCCGACCAGCTCACGTACATTTACTGCGCGAATCGCCGTACCTGTACGTTGGCTCCTTTAAGAGCCATAGTAGCCATGTGCGTGCCCGCTGCACGGCGGGGAACCCAATGCGCGTGGCTGGCAGGCACGATGTCTGCCAGCCACCTGCGATCACGAGAGCCAGAACGGGGATCTGTGTATGTAAACTCACAAATGCCCATTCTGACAGGAGAGGAGAGACAGATTGTCTGTTCTTAGTAGATAGGAACAGCGATATGTCTCCTCCTCCAGTCAGTCCACTCCCCCCACAGTTAGAAACACACACGAGGGAACACATTTAACCCTGATCATCAGTGCAGACCCATCATTGCCAATCAGTGCAGCATATTAGTTGTCAAATTTCAATAGATTATTTACATCAGGCTGGTCTCTTTCAATATTCAGCATTTTGGAAAAAGAGAGAGGTTTTAATTTAAATCGCCCCTAGTGTTAACCCCTTCCCTGTCTTTGACATTTACACAGCAATCAGGGAATTTTTATAGCACTGATTGCTGTATAAATGTCACTGGTCCCAAAAAAGTGTCAAAAGTGTCCGATCTGTCTACCGCAATGTCGCAGTCCTATTAAAAATCGCAGATCGCCGCCATTACTAGTAAAAATATAAATACTTTATAGACGTTATAACTTTTGCGCAAATCAATCAATGTACGCTTTTTGAGATTTTTTTTACCAAAAATATATAGAGGAAAACATATCGGCCTAAACTGATGAAGAATTTTTTTTTACATTTGGGGGGATATTTATTATAGCAAAAAGTAACAAAATATTATAATTTTTTTTTCAAAATTGTAGCTCTTTTTTTGTTTATAGCGCAAAAAATAAAGACCACAGAGGTGATTAAATACCACCAAAAGAAAGCTCTATTTGTGGGGAAAAAAGGACATACCTTTTGTTTGGATACAGCGTCACAAGACCGCTCAATTGTCAGTTAAAGCGATGCAGTGCCGTATCACAAAAAAATGCCCTGGTCATTAAGGGGGCAAATCCTTCCAGTCCTTAAGTGGTTCAGGCTGGATTCACACTAGTGCGACTTGGATGTGGGTTTCCCCGCATCCAATTTGCATGACTGGAGACTGTGACTGGCTCTCTATGGAGCCGGTTCACATATCTCCGAGGTGGCTGCGGAGCGCATTGCACAGAGGTCTTGTGCGTCTTTGGTTCCATTTCAGGAGAACAGGGACGCACCGGACCCCTGCTGCTGCTGACTCAGATTTGACATGTCATGTTATGTAATACCCGGTTCCTATGCAGTCCTGATCTGTGTTCACAAATGTGTGACACAAACCAGTCCCTGCTGCAGCCTCTTACCTTGTGACTTGCTAAAAAGGTACAATGTTGCAGTCTGATCACTGGGAAAGAGAGTGTAGACTGATGAATTGATTCCTCCTGCTTGCAGCAGAATAATGACACCATCTCAGCCTATGCAATACCAGTGTTGGTCATCCTACTTTAAAAAAGTAATTATTTAAGTTACAAATTACTTCTCCCAAAAAGTAATTGTGTTAGTAACTCAGTTACTACATTGCAAAAGTAACTAGTTACTCAGCAAAGTAACTGTGACTTTTTTTTTTAATATTCTAAAGGCAGTGGCAGTGGTGGTGTACTTGGGGGTGGCAGCGGTGGTACTTGGGGGGGTGACAGCGGTGGTGCCATCCTCTCCCACCACCACCTCTTACTGATCCCATCTCCCATCACTGATATCATCCCTATCCCCCCCCATCACCTCTGTTGTAGAAGTGATGGTGGGTGGGTAGGGATGGGATCAGTAAGAAGTAGAGGTGGTGGAGGTTGGAATGGATCGATTGCACTGCAATTCAAATCCTCACTTACTTCTGTGCCTCCAGGGATGCCTTTCCTCATGGGGAGAGAGAGACCCTCCTCTTTACTCGATTGGTGTCAGCTGACTTCATTTTTCAGTGTTCGCCCGCCTCCCTACATTCTCTCTCTCTCTCTCTCTCTCTCTCTCTCTCTCTCTCTCTCTCTCTCTCTCTCTGGATAGGCGGGGTGGGATGGGGCGGTCCAGAGTCTCTCTCAGCCTGTCTTCTCAGCTCAGCGGGCGAAAGCCCCCCTCCCCGCGGCGGAACGAATGGCCAGGCAGCGCGGCCACAGCGGGCCTCCCGGTACCACATGGCACAGCCATAATGGCGGGCCCCTCACACTGGCAGACGGGCGGGCGGCGGGCCCCCCTGACCCTGAAGTGGCAAAACTGCTATTCTACAGACTACAGTACCACGGGCAGCGCCGGAATTACACTACTGCCATCTAGTGGATGTAATTGCGGTAACGCCGCCCAAGTAATGGGAACAGCGTTACCATGACGGGAAGAGTAATCAGTTAGATTACTCGTTACCCTCTAAAGTAACTGCGTTAAGTAACTCCGTTTATTTTAACTCAGTTACTTACATCACTGGGCAATACTGACTGGAGCTCAAGAACCGCATATTAATCATAAAAGGTAGTTTTATTTTTTCCTTTTTTTTTTAAATGACACTGTTTCTGTATGTTTTAAAATATCTGGAATCTATTCCTTCATATGGAAGTTAACAGCAAACACAAATTAAAGTGTATGTACAGCCAAAACTTTTCTATGGCAGAGATGCAAGAGGAGGTTACAGGAAATTCCCCAAATTCATTAGCGGTGGGACCATTTTAGGTGCCAAATGTATACTTTTTATTGGTACATTAACCACTTGCCGACCGCCCTATAGCAGATATACTGCTACAGGATGGCCGCAGTGCGCAGGATAACGTATATATACAGTGGATATAAAAAGTCTACACACCCCTGTTAAAATGGCAGGTTTCTGTGATGTAAAAAAATTTGACAAAGATAAATAATTTCAGAACTTTTTCCACCTTTAATGTGACCTATAAACTGTACAACTCAGTTGAACTACGAACTGAAATCTTTTAGATGGAGGGAAGTAAAAATAAAAAATAAAAAATAATATGGTTGCATAAGTGTGCACACCCTTAAACGAATACTTTGTTGAAGCACCTCTTGATGTTATTACAGCACTCAGTCTTTTTGGGTATGAGTCTATCAGCATGGCACATATTGACTTGGCAATATTTGCCCACTCTTCTTTGAAAAAACACCCCAAATCTGATAGATTGTGAGTGCATCTCCTGTGCACAGCCCTCTTCAGATCACCCCACAGATTTTCAATCGGATTCAGGTCTGGGCTCTGGCTGGGCCATTCCAAAACTTTACTCTTCTGGTGAAGCCATTCCTTTGTTGATTTGGATGTATGCTTTGTGTCGTCATGTTGAAAGATGAAGTTCCTCTTCATGTTCAACTTTCTAGCAGAAGCCTGAAGGTTTTGTGCCAATATTGACGGGTATTTGGAACTGTTCATAATACCCTTTACCCTGATTAAGGCCCCTGTTCCAGCTGAAGAATAACAGCCCCAAAGCATGATGCTGCCACCACCATGCTTCACGGTGGGTATGGTGTTCTTTTGGTGATGTTCATTGTTGTTTTTGCGCCAAACAAATCTTTTGGAATTATAGCCAAAAAGTTCAACTTTGGTTTCATCAGACCATAACACATTTTCCCACATGCTTTTGGGAGACTTCAGATGTGTTTTTGCAAAATTTAGCCCGGCTGGGGTGTTTTTCTTTGTGAGTTAAAGCTTCCGCCACGCTACCCCATAGCCCAGACATATGAAGAAAACAGGAGATTGTTATCACATGTACCACACAGCCAGTACTTGCCATTTGCTGTAGGCCTCTTGGCAGCCTCCCCGACCAGTTTTCTTATCGTCTTTTCATCAATTTTGGAAGGACGTTTAGTTCTTGGTAATGTCACAGTTGAGCCAAATTTTCTCCACTTGATGATGACTGTCTTCACTGTTTTCCATGGTATATCTAATGCCTTGGAAATTCTTTTGTACCCTTCTCCTGACTGATACCTTTTTAACAATGAGATCCCTCTGATGCTTTGGAAGCTCTCTGCGGACCTTGGCTTTTGCAGTAGAATGTGACCAAGAAAATGTCAGGAAAGACCTACTAGAACAGCTGAACTTTATTTGGGGTTAATCAGACACCTTAAATGATGGCAGGTGTATACTGACTCCTATTTAACATGAGTTTGAATGCGATTGCTTAATTATGAACACAGCTACATCCCCAGTTATAAGAGGGTGTGCACACTTATGCAACCACATTGTTTTATTTTTTTATTTTTTACTCCCCCCCCCCCCCCCCCCTAAAAGATTTCAGGTTGTTTTTTAACTGAGTTGTACAGTTTATAGATCACATTAAAGTGGAAAAAGTTCTGAAATGATTTATCTTTGTCTCATTTTTTTACATCACAGAACCAGAAACCTGACATTTTAACAGGGGTGTTTAGACTTTTTATATTCACATAATATAAGTGTAATCCTGCACTTCTGGGTCACGGGTGTAAATGTGCGACGCCAGCGGCTCACTCCCGCTGTGATTATATTATATTATTGATCACCTGTGATGTTAACCCCTTCCCAGCCAGAGTTATTAGTACAGTGACAGTGCATGTTTTTAGCACTGATCACAGTCTTATTATGCGTACACGCGATCGAACATTCCGACAACAAAACCGTTGATTTTTTTTCCGACGGATGTTGGCATGCACATGGTCACACAAATGTTGCTCGGAAATTCCGAACGTAAAGAACGCAGTGACGTACAACACTACGTCGAGCCGAGAAAAATTAAGTACAATGATTCCAAGCATGCGTCGAATTGATTCCGAGCATGCGTAGAATTTGATATACATGATTGGAATTTCCGACCAAAAGCTCACATTGAACATTTGTTGTCGGAAATTCTGATCGTGTGTACGCGGCATTAGTGTCACTGGTTCCCAGAAAAGTGTCAGTTAGGTGTCTGATTTGTCCGCCGCAATATCGCAGTCCCATTATAAGTCACTGAGTGCTGCCATTACAAGTAAAAAAAAAACGTTCAAAATTCCATAAATCTATCCCATAGTTTGTAGACGCTATAACCTTTGCACAAACCAATCAATATATGCATTTTTTTTTTTTTTTTTACCAAAAATATGTAGCAGAATACATATTGACCTAAATTGATGAAGAAATTCGATTTTTTTCAAAATTTGTAGTTTTTTTTGTTTATAGCACAAAAAAATATAAAACACAGAGGTGATCAAATACCACCAAAAGAAAGCTCTATTTGTGGGGAAAAAATACATTTGGGTACAGTGTCGCACAACCGTTGTGGGTAACAGCCCTCTAGATAGTAGAAATGCCTGCACCAAGTTGTTACCCACAACGGAGGCACACAAGCGAGTGTCAGCATCAAGCTTTTTCTCTGGCATACCTTCATTTACTTTGAGTTTTTGACGAATTGGACCTTGGGCCAGCAGATTAGGAATTGCCAGTGTCAGAACTTAGAGTTATATACCAGTCTCTTCTTTTGCCCCCAAGTTTGGGATCAGAAGTACAAGTACCTGACTCTGCATTGTGGCTTTTTACGCTGCTGCCCCCCCCCCCCTCCTTTTTGACTCAGCTCTTTAAACCATTTTGAGGAACAAATTCTGTTACTTCTGGCTTCTAATTGTCCGCATCCTCCGTCTGTGTCTTAAACTTGTATTTATCCAATATATTTCAAAAACTCCTGAGGAAGCGATTATTATCGTGCAACATGTCGGGTTGATAAATGAGCAATTTATGACACACTGCCAATCAATAATTGTCCTATCAATTTCCATCATACTGTAGGAGGTGACCGTGTTGTCATTCAGCTCAATACTAATACCTTATTGCGTACTGTTTATTGGGTGGTGTGATTTATTTGTCATTCGTTTTTTGGTATGAATGGTTGTGATACACTATTCATCTGATTTGTGTGCTATTTTTACTGCATTGTCAATTTTTAATAAAAATAATTTTATCTATCTGTGTTGTGCCCACAAAGTCCATCTGCCTATCAAACTTATTCAATTTATGATTTTCGGGACGTGGCATTTTTTATAATATATCATATCCGCAGAACCACTCTGGGTTGATATGACCCCCACTTATTCATATCCCATATGGGATTCTGCCAAAGGGATCTACTTGAGCTGGCGATCTCCCCACAATATGTCTGCCCATATACATCTTTGCTTGGCTACGCCATTTAGGGCTATGAAGATATTGGAGTATTTAGGCCCTGGAATTATTGGCTTGTCTCTTTAATCGAGCACCCACCCGGGGGTTGCCGTTATCCATTACTTGCCTTCCGCCATTTCTTTCATCTTGAGAGCAATATCTAGACTACTCCTCCCTATATCCAAGAATACAAGGTCATGAGGAAGAAAATAATACAAAATTCATCAACCACTGATCTCTTGGCTAATCTTCTGGGTTAACATAGTAATTGAGTAGTACATACGGCTTTTTGTGGGTCCTTCATTTTTGGGACTTTAGATCTTGGAGTTTTCTTTTAAAATGTGATTTTATTTGTAAACCTTCTAATTCACAGACTTGTGTCCTATTTGTACCAGTAAAGTCCAATCACAATTTTTTGGTTTAAGCTTTTATAAAATCAATGGATGTGGTACGTTTTTAGCAGCCAAGCTTTTTGCATTCAGTCTAACCCGTCAGTCTTTTTTTATATCGTTTTGGAAATCTTCAAAAATCAGAGCAATTACCCTTTTAGACAGCCGCCCCAAAAAAGAGGGTCTCTATTGTATAATTTCCCGCCACCTCTTGTTCTACTGAAAACTCTAAAACTTTGGATTTTCCTTTTATTTTCAAAAATTTGGGATTTTCCTTCATTTTCTATCTCAGTGACCATCATCACCAGTACCAAAAAAAGTTGAATCTACCCAATGGGGACAACAGTAAGAGAGGCAATCCTTCTCTACTTTAAAACTTAAAAAAGGTTTTGTCTGGTGATACACTTAAAAAGCAATTACAGCAAATAAAGCAAGTGAGAGCAATTCCTGTGACCACTGCAAAAGATCATTAAGCTAATGTTAATTGAAGTTCTCTGTTTTTTATGGAGCAAGAATTCACATAACACTTCACAAGGTCTCTGAGAATGTACTTCCTAAAGCCTGTGCTATATAACTTACTGTTTCCTGTGCTGTTATTTACAATCAAGCTTGGTATATGTTGTATACTATCTGCGTGGATGCTCATGCATGCAGAAAGCACATGGGTAAAAATGTAAAGGACAAAAAGGGCAACTTTGGGATCCTGGCCCTGGTAGTTGCAGCATCCAAAGCAGTTATTCATCTGATCTGTGGCCATTAAAACATTCTGAGCAGTGACATTATTTTCACATGTTTTTGTACAGTATGTGCGATACAGCATTAAGGTGTGACAGTAATGAGGTCTGAGGAACCCCAAACGGAATAAAAGTTGTACTGTCATCCTTATTTTTTTCAAAGTTCATAATTTAGTGAGTTTGTAAATTGTACAGTTCAGCTTTAGACACAAGCAAGTTATAAGAAATCCCATTAAACTTTCTTAGCAGAAGATAGTGAAATCCTAGCAGCATCATAAATTCCATGGAGGCAAATCAAGTAGGGCAAAGGGCTATATAAATGAAGTACCCTCCTAGATAGGTGTTAGGATTAAGCTGGGTTCACACTGCTCCCACATGGAAGTCGGACGACTTCTGCTCCGACTTTGCCACACGACTTCATGTCCGACTTCAATGAACGGGATCCAACTTTGATCCAACAATACCAGGCCCTTTGAGTCTGGTATAAATCTTGAGGGGAAACCCCACGCCAAAGTAAAAAAAATAAAACTGTGTGGGGACCCCCCCCAAGACCATACCAGACCCTTCGGTCTGGTATGGATTTTAAGGGGAACCCCCGCCAAAATAAAAAGAAATTGTGTGAGGTCCCCCCAAAATCCATACCAGACCCTTGTCTAAGCATGCAGCCCGGCAGGGCAGGAAAAAGGGGGACAAGCGAGTGCCCCCGGACCATGCCAGAACACATGTCCTCAACATTGGGGGGTGGGTGCTTTGGGGCAGGGGGGCTCTGCACCAACAAGAAGGGCCCCCATATCTCGGCTCCCCACCCTATGTGAATGAGTTAGGGTTACATTGTGCCATTACTTATATAGTGGCCATCCGGTGACGTCATCCGGGGGGCCCCGCCCCTTGTGAAGCCATCACCCTATCATGCCCTGGGCGGTGACATCACAAGGGGTGGGCCTCCGGATGATGTCACCACCCCATCATGCCCCAGGGGGTGAGGTCACAAGGGGTGGGGCCTCTGGATGACTTCACCAGATGGCCACGCCCCATGGCTATATAAGTAATGGCACATCCTGGAGCTAACACTACATCGGGAGAAGAACTGGAAGAAGAACCGGCAGAGGAAGAAGACAGCAGAGAGAGAAGAACCAGAGGAAGAACCAGCGGAAGAAGACATCAACGCAGCGAGAAGAACTGGAGGAATAGGATATCAGCACAGCGAGATGAACCAGGGGAGGAAGACATCGCTGGAGGGAGAAGAAATCGGAGGGGAAAGACACGTTGGAGTTACTTTAATAAAGGACTTTGTCAAAAACCTGTGTACTGGTTTTATTTATTTTTGACACTTTTTGGGGTGAATGAGTAGGGGTACAATGTACCCCTCCCTCTCTCACAAAGGGTGGGGGGCCGGAATATGGGGGCCCTCAGACCCGCAAAACCACTGCCCAGGGTTGTCAGTAAGAGTCCCTTGTCCCGATCAACATGGGGACAAGGTGTTTTGCGGTGGGGGGCACAGAGCCCCCCTGCCCTAAAGCACCTACCCCCCATGTGGCCTGGTATTGTCCAGGAGGGGGAGGGCGTTTTCTGGTCCCCCCCCATTTCCAGACCTGCCGGGCTGCATGCACGGATAAGGGCCTGGTATGGATTTTTGGGGGGGGCACACCATTTATTTACCCTTAAAAACCATGGGGGGGGCACACTTTTTTTGTGGCGTGGGGTTTCCCCCTCAAGATCAATACCAGACCCGAAGGACCTGGTATGGAATTGGGGGGGGGACAGATCCAGATCCTCAGAGCACAAGTCGCATGCCAAAGTCAGATTAGTTAAGATGATGATCCGCCTTTGAACTGACTTCAATGATATTGCTCCCAAAATTGGAGCGTATGTTGCAGCAATGTGAACCGGGCTTAAGTCAGATTTAGTGCTGGCTCAGTGGAGCTGGGTGTGTTTTGTTAGTTAAATTTAGTCTGCTGACTGTAGCCAGTGCAGCTGATTAAATAGGTCAGTTTAGTGTTCTCAGCTGCTGCCAGTCTGATAGCTTCCTCTGCTTTTCCAGAGAGCTGTGAGGATTCTCTGGAACATAGGTGTGGAGCTATGCAAATGGCAGTATGAAAACTTATACAGCCCTGGCCAATCCCAGGGAGCAGGACACTGAAGGCTGCTGGGAGACTGTTTATATTCTCTAAATGCACTGAGCTCAAGGTCTTTTCCTGCAGAGGATCAGTCCAGCCTGTGGGCAATGCTGCCATGTGCTTGCTGTTCGTGAGCGACCTGAGAGCCTGGATGCTGAATCTGCTGAGAGATGACTTAGGGGCTGTCTGATGAAGATCTAGTCTGGTATCACCAGTGGCATCGCTATGGGGATGCGAGGGGTGCGGATCGCTCCTGGGTGACATCCACCAGGGGGGTGACACCATCAAGTAGGAAGTGTAATCCTGTCACCTCCATTCGTGACAGCGCATGGATCGGCACGCCGACACTGACCACATCATTTACAGGGGCCGGTGCCGACCCGCTGCTGGCAAAAAACTAGCCAGCCCAGCACCCTGCAGGGCACTGTGGCAGGCTAGACAGGAGAGAGAGCCTGATGGGGTGGGGGTGTAGGGGTGTCACCTGGTGTTTTACTGCATCAGGTGACACCACTGGGTATCACTGGAGGAAAGTGTCGCTTGGAAGTTGGAAGGAGGCAACTAGCTTTTCCTGGACATTTTCCTAGTACAGCCTGCTGAGAGATCTTATAGATACTTGGGCTGCTGCCACCCCTCCTGTGCTAGGGAGTCAGCAGGGTGTTTGCTAAAGGGGGCATTGACTGGTGTCCTGAAGAGCTTAGTTTATCTAATTTCATGTGAAGGGACTATGCTCTTAAGCCCTGTACACACGATCGGATAACCTATGGATTTTCGTCCGATGGATTTGACCATCGGAAATCCGATGAAACTGTTTTTCATCAGTCTTGGCCACACACCATCAGTTTAAAAACCGACGGCACGTACAAAACGTACGACGCGCTATAAAAGGGCCGAACAAATCTAATGGCGCCACCCCTTGGGCTGCTTTTGCTGATTTCGTGTTACCGCGTGTTAGTAAAAGTTTGGTGAGAGCCGATTCGCGCTTTTCAGTCTCCGTGCTTTGCAGATCATTTCCTGTTGTTCAGTTTGTGCTTGTGGGTTTGTATTTGTGATTCAGTGCGTGCAGTCAGGTCATTACTGCCTTGCAGTGCCGACTTGGCCGTTCGTTTACTGTTTTTCAGATCGTTCTTTTCAGGCCTTGCTGTTCCACGGTGCGTTCTGTTTGAGTGCGTTCTGACCAGCCGACCGGTTTAAAACCATGTTTGAAGTGCGTTCTCGTTCTCGAGCTCGTGCTGGCTTTGGGCTTGGTGTTGCAGTTAACACTGTAACCCGAGTTCAGTCTGTGAACAGGGTGAGGAGGAGTTCATGGACTAAGAATTGGTTGCTCCAGCGGGACCAATTCTCTCATATGCCTCTGCTGCGGGAAATCCATGAGAATAATCCTGATGATTTCAGGAATTATCTCAGGATGACGGACCCCGTATTTCACCGTCTGTTGGATTTGCTGTCCCCCTATATCACGAGGCAGGACACTGTGGTGCGCCAGGCCATCACTGCCGAGCAGAGGCTTATTGCCACGTTGAGATACCTGGCGACTGGGAGAAGCTTGCAGGACCTCAAGTTCTCAACAGGCATCTCCCCCCAGGCTCTCGGGATCATTATCCCTGAGACGTGTTCGGCCATCATTCAGGTCCTGCAGAAGGACTATATGAAGGTAATTATGCTCCTTTAACCTCACATTATCTTTTTTTATTCTCGTTTTTTATTATTTTTTTTCCTCCTAACACAAATATGCCTGTTTGTAATATTCTGGTAATGTCCCCATTTTCCACATGCCTTTTTTTAACCTGTAAATCCCTTTTTGGGCCCTACATGCCTATTTCCCTTCACTAACCTCTCCAGCATGCTATCGTGGGCGCAAACCCAGCTAGCCTTCTATTTTCCTTTTCATTTTTGGGGGGTCATTGCCCTCGTAGTTTGACAACCTTCCCTCCCCCCCCTAAAGATGTTAAAAAATTAGTAGTTCTCAATCAAGCTCAGCAAAGTGGTAGAGCCTTTTTTGGGATCCCCCACAATCACCTTAGGCCCCCCCCCTTAGATTATTTTAGAATGTCCACTCAGCGGGGGTGAGGCATCTGCTAAGTGGGCCTTTGTTTATTGTTCGGAAAAACTCCCTTAAATAATAATGTTACTCAACAATGTTTTTGTGTGTAATCTGCTTGCACTGTAACCATAAACCGTACTAATGTCTTCTTTTTGTTTGACTCCACAGTTCCCTAGCACACCACAGGAATGGCTGACTGTGGCCTCCCAATTTGCCCAGCGGTGGGATTTCCCCAACTGTGGAGGGGCAATTGATGGGAAGCACGTCCACATAGTGCCGCCACCCCGTTCGGGGTCATACTATTTCAACTATAAAGGTTTTAATAGCATAGTGTTAATGGCGGTGGTGTCGGCATGGTACGAGTTCCTGTATGTGGACGTGGGGAAGAACGGCCGGATGTCCGATGGCGGAGTATTCGCTGAGACGGAGTTCGCTCACCGTCTGCAGGCTGGGGGTCTTGCACTGCCTCCAGATGCAGAGAACGTTGAAGGGCTCCCGTTCGTTTTCATTGCGGATTAAGCTTTTGGACTAGGACCACACCTGATGCGGCCGTTTCCCCAACGCACCCTCACCCCGGAGAGGAGGGTTTTTAATTACCGGCTGGCCAGAGCCCGGAGAGTTGTGGAGAATGCCTTCGGGATAATGGCCAGCCGGTTCCGCCTGTTCCAGACAGCGATACATTTGGCGGATTATAAACTGAACCACATCGTCTACTGCTGCTGCATCTTGCACAATTTTCTCCGCAAATTTGCAAACAATTATGTTTCATCGTTTGGGCCTGAGGCCGGTCCATCTGAACTGATTAATCTGACCGGCCTCAGCACTGCCCGTACTGGCTTGGCCCCCCAAAGTGTCCGTGAAGTACGCCAGAAATACGTAGAGTACTTCACGGGTAGGGGGGCCATCGCAATGCCAGACCACATCTGAGCAAGTATTACACCTTTTAAAAATAAAACAAAAACATGGAATTCATACAAACGTGTGTTGTCATTTTTGTATTTTGGGTTTATGTGTCTCCCAGGTTCTAGTAGTGCCAAGTGTAATTGTCCTTAGTAAATAGCCTCAAAACTCAGAGCGAAAACCACGGTTTTTGCATCTTCAGAACTGCTCTTGAGCATAGAAAGAACAAGGCACACCTTTTTTAGACTTCCCAAATGTTTTTATTGTTTGCACCGCATTTTTTTTTGGTTTTAAGAAATGCTTTTTTTTTTTTTTATGTGCGGCTTTTTTTGCAGAAACATGCATGGGTCGTAAGCCATTTTTTTTAAGTCTGAAAAAGTAATAAAATAACACTGTGAAAAATACCAACTGGAGATGGGGTGATGGTACCCCTGATCCATCCCAAATGTTAACAAACACACTTTCTTTTGGGGCTCAAATGGGTATCTTCAACAAGATCCCATGGCTAGGGTAAACATGTGCTATCTGCCATCATGGGGGATCAATGGTCGTGCTTTGGGGATGTAAACCCTTCCTCTCCCCTACTTGAGGAGGGAGGAAGAGGTTGCACCCCCAAAACAGGGACATAGATATCCTGTGACGGCAGATAGCACATGTTGAGTCTTCAGTGTCTGCATCTTCACATTTGGGATGTTGGAAATCCCTGAGATAATTTCAGACGCATAACAAAAAACACAAAAAGAGGGGGGGGGGTGTTCACACTATTCTCCCCAAAATATCTATCATGTTTTTATATTTTTGCTCAATCACAATCATTCTCTTTCTCATAATGTCCATTTCGCTACTGCATTCCATGATTTCCTGAATGATTATTTTGGCGCTGGCACTCGAGAATGGCAGATTTGGACTTCCTGACACACCCCCACGTTCAGTCCCTAAAACAAAAAAAAAGGTTTTACACTAGGCAGTCCTACATATGTATTTACCTTGAAGTTGTGGTGACAGACACTGACCTGTTGTGCTGATAAGCTCCACCTCTCCTTCCTCCACCTCCCCTTCCTCCACCTCCCCTTCCTCCACCTCCGCTTCCTGAACCTGCTGATCTTGGTCTGCTTTGGGAGCTTCGGGGATTTTCTGTGGTGTTGGGTTCCTCGTCTCATGAGCATGGTGTCCTCCCACTCTCCTCTCCCCTATGGGAATTTACAACAAAAATGTATACTTTAGCACACAGACTTTTTTAAGGCCTGAAAAGGGATCCTCAATGTTTTGAAGTGGGGTACAATTGATATTTGGCCCTGAGTTCCAACATGAACATATGTGATCTTGCAAACTCCACAAAGCAACATGTTATTTTTGAGGACATTCACAAATACACTTGGATAACCACCAAGGTATCCACTGGACCACCTGCGTGTGACACCATTAATAAATTTGGTCATGTGGCCCAGAGTATAGTATCTTGCTGAAGAACAAAAAAGAGTACACAACTGCTGGAGTGTCATCTCCTTTACCCAGAATACAGTTTCTTCTTTCAGTCACATTCTAAATTTCCTTACAACACATCATCTAGCCAACAATGTGTAGATAACCATTGTTGAAGTAAAATGAGGCATGCCCACATGTAGTTTACGTGCATATGTGCCAAACATGTTTGGGGGAAGAGCAGCAAGTTATTGGTCAAAACATTGGGCAAATAAGTGGACTCTCCACTTAACCTAAAAGATGAGATTTCAAAATGTGAACCCAGTCAAGCCAAGCACATGTTGCAAAACATGGAAGAATACATATTACAATGTGAAAGAACACAGTAAAATATACTTACTTTTTTCTATGCTTTTTATAAGCTTCCTATACTGCTCCGGCTCCCTGATCTTCTTCAGGTCTGACCACCTTTTTAGGGAGTTGTTCCTTGGATCTCCTGACCCCATATTTTTTATAGAGAGTCTTCGCCACTTTATCCATAATTTGTGACTTCCGGAGATTAGGGGTGTCGTATGGGCCATGCTTGCCGTCGTAATCCTTCCTCCGCAGAATGTCCACCATCTCCGCCATCTCAGAAAAAGACATATTAGTCGCCTTGTATCTTTTTTTACAGGATCGGGATGTTTCCGCCTCCGGGCTTTCCTCGTCGGTAATTTCAAGTAAAGAAGCCACCTGTGTCTGTGACATGTCGCCGTCTCACACTGTGCTCCGATCGTTAAGGGGCGGGGAAATGCAGAAAAAGTCCGTCATGGGCGGGTGACGAGGGCGGAGTTACACGCATGCGCAGGGTATAAAAAGGGGAAAGAAGTTATTAGGGATGCGCGGAGTAAGGACGACCGGAAGTGAACCCACGAAGTGAACTAAGGTAAGAAGGGAACTCGGGCCTGCAGTGGCATATTAATGGGTCATGATTGTAGAGGGCAATATTGTGATAAGTTGAGGAGAATCAATTCTGATCCTTTTTTTTTTGTACTTGCTGATCCTAATAGATGCATAAACTAAGAGAGCCGGAGGTGATGCTTGTTTTTATTGAAAAGTATAAGGAACAGCGCAACCTTTGGGAGCTCAAACACCCTGCGTATCACAAAAGTGATGTACGACGGGCAACTATTACCAAACTAGCCTAGGATATGAAGCCATGGATCCCAGATGCAGACTACACTATGATCAATAATAAAATCAACAACCTGCGCAATTCTTATAAAAAAAATTCAAGGAAATGCGCCAGTCCAAGAGATCAGGAGCAGCAGCCGACGATGTAGTAAAGCCCAAGCTGTGGTACTACAGACATCTCCAATTTCTGGATGACCAGATCGAGGCCAGGGAATCTATTTCCAGCCTTCCCTCAACCCTTCCTTCCACCCTTCCCTCCAGCGTTCCTTCCACCCTTCCCTCCACCCCTGCAGAGGCGGAGGAGGAGCCTCCCGAGCTAGAAGAGCCAGATATTCACATCTTCAGCCCGGTATAGTATTTTTGATGCTAATTATTGTCCACTAAGTAATATGGAGTTGAACTGTTTGGCTTAGCCATAAATGATCCCACCCCCCCCCCTCCAAAATAAACCAGTAATGAGATCAAAATTGTGTGTGATTGATTCCTCAAATAATAGAAATCTACATTTTATTTTATAAACAGGATGAGGCAAGCCAGGGGGAAGAGGGTCAGGAGTGTGACAGGCAGGAGGAGGCAGGGCCCAGTGGGACTCAGCAGGTCCCCAGGCCTAGTGGCAGCACCGTCTCCCAAGTGGCTCCCCTCCACGTCAGACCGCCAAAACAACGGCGGATGACACAAGTGGAGGAGGAGTCACTAAAGATGATTCAGGAGGCTGCTGCCATTATAAGGGCCCCCCTCAACCCTACGGAGGGGTTTAGCACCTATCTGGCGGATAAGCTGCTCAGAATGGAGGCGGGACAACGGGCCCTCTGTGAGCATCTCATCTATATGGCCGTACACATGGGGGCGAGGGGACTGCTAACTGAGGCCACCCATATCTCGCAGCAGCCCAATCCCTCTCCTCCTTCTCCTCCTCCTCCTGCCACATCACCACCCACAGTGGCCCAGCCTGCAAGGGTGCGTGGACGGGGCCGTGGAGAGAACGCTGCAGAGAGGCGTGGAAGGAAGGCTACAAGGAAGAGCAGGAGGTGATTCCCTGGCCTCGAGCTGCTCATCCAGAAATTGAAGGTTGATGGAGTACCACAGCTTGGGATGACGTATGTCTTTGGCTGCTGCTCCTGATTTCATGCTGTTGTTGATTTTATTATTGATCATAGTCAGGTCTGCATTTGGGATCTAATGACTTTATATTCTCTGCTAATTTGGGAATAGTTGCCCTTCGGTTTTTGATTTGTTTTTCCCAAAATAAAGGGAAATTTGATTTCAGCCAACCTACATGCCTGATGTGTTTTTTTGAGAAGTAGCAATAAGATTGCATAAATACAATGTGTAATTAAGAACAAGGGACACCAACCTCCATGATTTTTCTAAAATTAAATATTATGTTGTTCAGAGAAATTGACACACCAAAAAATGCACAACAAATTTTAAGAGTCAAAAAACATAAAGGTGTAATTTGGGAGGTCGGCCTTGCAGAATTTTACTAATTATTCCTAAGATCACTAGAAAAAAAGACATACATTTGTCAGAACTCAGGAGAAAGTTCTGCTGCCAAAATGACATTTTAAAGACCGTTCGAAAGCAAAAAAACATGCGCTGCATTAAACGAAGCAATAACTTGCAGAATAACGAATGTGCTCTCTCCATTAGGAACGCTAGTTTTACAAGAACGAGCGCTCCCGTCTCCTAATTCAGTCTGAGCATGCGTGGGTTTTTAAACCGATGGACTTGCCCATAGACGATCGGAAATTCCCATCGGTTTTTTATCCATCGGAAAATTTTAAAACAAGTTCTATTTTTTCCATCCGATGGAAAAAAGACCGATGGGTACCATACACGTTCGGTTGGTCTGATGAAAACCATCCATCGGACGGTTTTCATCAGTTAAACCGATCGTGTGTACGGGGCTTTAGTGCTCTAAAGAAAGAAGTCTGCTTTTAACTGTAGCCGTTACAAGCCAAGTCCACAGTTTGCTATATGCAAGGACTTCTGCTTCAGCTTTAGAGAAAGGAGTTTACTGTCCTCAACCTGTACATAGTTTCTGTTTTTGGAGTATCCCACTCAATTGCCTCATCCCTATCCAAGTTCTCCAATAAAAAGAACAACAAAAACAACACCAATAGATTGGGTATTGAGAAGAAGTGTGGCTGAGGTCGTGTGCCTGGCTGCGGGGCCATCCACTGGGGAAGAACCTGGGCAAATTTCCAGGTGCTCCTCCTGCACAGCCTGTTTATAAGCTGTTGTAAACTGCTAATGGCTATCATGAAGTACTAAGCAAAGTCTGGAAGGCAGAACACTGATTACTAAATACTTTTAAATCCCTGATATGGTGTTTTTGTAAATAGATGTAATTGGTCTTTATAAAACTAGTTAGAATCAATCCACATTTGTAGTCTGGCTTCATCTGCACTCAAAGTGCCTACAGTATTTCATGCAACTCAGCTCTCCGAACCCTGTCTTACTTCATAAATCCTGATAACATTACAGTGGAATCTCGGATTGCGAGTAACGTGGTTAACGAGCGTTTCGCAATACAAGCTTTTTTCCAAAATCCTGACTCGGTTTGCGAGTGGAGTGTTGTCTCGCAAAACGAGCAGGATTCAAGCATCTGTGGTGTGCAGTACCACATTTGGCCAGAGGTGCGGGGGCGCCGGAGGTGCGGGGGTGCGGGGACACTCGAATCCGTTCGGAAATACTATGAAACACTCGGAAATACTCCGTTCCCGCGTGTTTCCGAGCCTTTCCGAGGGTTTCTGACTGCATCCGAAGGGTCTCTGAGTATTTCCGAGTCTCTTTGGGTCTCTCCGGCGCCCCCCCACCTCTGGCCACATGCGGTATTGCATGCAATAGAAGTCAAAGTGGAACTAATTATCTTCGTTTCCATTGACTTCTATAGGGAAACTCGCTTTGATATGCGAGTGCTTTGAATTACAAGCATTCTCCTGGAACGGATTATGCTTGTAATCCAAGGTTCCACTGTATGTTAATATCAAGGATCCAGCTGAATGTTTAAAGTGGTTGTAGTGTAATTTTTTTTATTAAAATAATAAACAGGGTTATACTTACCTGCTCTGTGCAATGGTATTGCACAAAGCCTCCCAGAACCTCCACTTCTAGGGTCCCCCGCCAGTGAGTTTGGCTCCTCCTCTTCTTTGTTCTGCTGCTTGCTATTGGGGCAGATGTGCAGACACGCTCCCAAGCCGAGCTGTGTGTGTCCATAGACACATGCATTTCGGATTGGCTCCGCCCCTTCTCTCTGCTTTCTGGGTTTGACTCACAGCAGCAGAAGCCAATGGCTCTGCTGTTTTTAACGAAGCCTGCTAGAACAGGAAGACTGACAGAAGAGCACATCGCTGGATTGATACAGGAGTCAGGTATTAGGGAAGAGGGGAACACACAGTGGAAGTTTTTTTTTTTTTACCTTTAAAGTGTATGTAAACCCGATTCATGAAATTTGAGCTGGGCAAATATATATGCAGTGTCTTGTTATCTCTCTTGAAAGCACTATGTCCCGTAGCTGTTTCGCCCAAGGCTCGTAATTTAAAAAAAAAAACTCTCCTTTAAATATTTTTTTTTATTATTGGATTCTAGTGTAGTGTCTTTTTGACCCCAGATCTCATATTTAAGAGGTCCTGTCATGCTTTCTTTTATATTACAAGGGATGTTTACATTCCTTGTACAGTATTAGGAATAAAAGTGACAGTGTCAAAATAAAAAATAAAAAGTAAAATAAATACGTTTTTTTTTTTTTTTTAAAGCGACCCATCCCGACGAGCTCGTGTACAGAAGCGAACACATACGTGAGTAGCGCCAGCATATGAAAACGCTATTTAAACCACACATGAGAGGTATCGCAGCGATCATTAGAGCGAGAGCAATAATTATAGCCCCAGACCTCCTCTCTAACTCAAAACTGGTAACCTGTAGAAACTTTTAAATGTCGCATTAGGAGGTTTTTAAGGGTAAAAGTTTGTCGCCATTCCACGAGCGGGCGCAGTTTTGAAGTGTGACATATTGGGTATCAATTTACTCAGCATAACATTATCTTTCACAATATAAAAAAAGTTGGGCTAACTTTACTGTTGTCTTTTTTTTTTAATCAAAAAAGTGTATTTTTTCCCAAAAACTTGCGCTTGTAAGACCGCTGTGCAAATACGGTGTGACAGAAAGTATAGCAAGGACCGCCATTTTATTTTCAAGGGTGTTAGAAAAAAATATATATATAATGTTTGGGGGTTCTAAGTAATTTTCTAGCAAAAAATACTGATTTTAACTTGTAAACACTGAGCCTGAAAAATAGGCCCAGTCCTTAAGTGGTTAAACCAGCAAGGGCTTTTTTTTACCACTACTATTCATTTATATTGGCTTTTGAAATTCACAAATGCAGCAATTTAGAATTTGGATGAAAGATTTAGGACTGGGAAACTTTTTGAAAGATAAAAAGTACATTTTATATATAACTATATAGATCAGACCAAAATGAGGGACAAATGAGGAGGAAAGAGGGACAGAGGGACATTGTTCCAAATCAGGGACAGTCCCACGAAAATCAGGGACAGCATTGCATACTAGCTCATTATGAAATACTTACCTTAGAACAAAGCCCTCCAGCGCACATCGCTGAGACGGCTGACATCTTCCCCAGTGTTTCTTCTGGGTGTGCTGTGACTGGCTGGAGCCGCGATGACGTTACTCCTGCGCATGTGCGCTGGAGCCGCCGGTCACGGCACAGGCTCTGTAGTAATGGCACAAGCACCCGTTCCTTCAGAGCGCATGCACCGATGGCATATACAGTAAATATCTTCTTAACAGTGCAAGTTTAGGAGATATTTACAGTACCTATAGGTAAGCCTTATTATAGGCTTGCCTATATGTACAAACAATACAGGGAGGTTTACTTCCTCTTTAGGCTTTATCTCTAAATGCTCTAAACCAGAACTCTTTGAATAGTGCTAGTATGTTTCAACCTCTGTCATAATCCTGCTTGGCTTGAAAGTGTTTATCATAGATATTGTCTGGTTGAAGAGGCACAACATTTTTTTACCTTAATGCATTCCCTTCATTAAGGTAAAAATGTTCCAATATTTTTATCGCCCCTCCTTTCTCAAATAACTACTCGAGTCCTCACTCAATCCAGCTCTGTACCCATCTGTAGCGGCTCTCTTATCTCTCCCATCATTCACAGGACAGTAAGACAGCAGTGGGATCCATTGGCTCCTGCTGCTGTGATTCAAATTCTGTGAGGAGGGAATGCAAGGCGGGGCTAAAATGCTTTGTGTGCGTCTTTGGATGCACACAGCCTGGCTCAGGAGTGAACTCACACGTGCGCCCTCTTAGGAAGCAGCTTCCTATGGTGACACATGGAGTAGAGGAGGAGCCAAGAGCACTGGTGAGGAACCCCTGGGGAGGGGGTTTAGGCCTCTCTGTGCAATGGTTTTTCACAGAGCAGTTAAGTATAGCATGTTTGTTTTTTGTTTTTTAAAAGAAAGTGTTTTTATAACTGCTTTTAAAATTAAAATTGCTATAGCAGATACTGTGAACAGTATGTATTTCCTTAAAAACATGTGGTGGCAGCTATTGTTGTGTTTAAGGGGTTAATTGCAGAGGTAAATGATCCTCATTGACAATCACTTTAGGTCTGCTGGCACTTAGGTTGTTGTCTCACGAGCTGAAAAATCTCTGTGCAAGGTGAGGTTGAGAATTCTATCATCACATGCTGACAACAGTGGTGCATTACACTACACTGTGTACACTACAGCTGCATCATCTTTTCTCAATGGGTGGCTGTATGCAGTGGCTGCTGGTCCTGGGAGAGCACTGTAATTACTGTACACACCTTGTCCTTATATGTTCCTTTCTGGCCTGTCCAATACTCCACTTAAAGCATTTTGTTATATCTGTTCAATAGGTGCTGAAAAAAACGCGTTGATTGTGTAAGGCCTCGTACACACGGCCGAGATTCTCGTTGAAAAAAACATGTGGTTTTTTTCGACGAGATTCTTGGACAAGAAACTTGTCCCGGCCGAGTGTACACACGCTCGTTTCAAAGAACCCGCGGTTCTTTGAATGGAGCGTACGCGGTGACGTCATCGACTACGACGAGCATGCGCTCGTCACATTCGATGCCGTCGCCGCCATCTTGGTATACCCTACATATGCCTAGGAAGCTACCGCGCATGCGTCAAATTCATTTCGGACATGCGCGGGCTTCCGGGAGGACAGGTAAGTGTACACACACTCACTTTTCTCGTCGAGAAACATGCCGAGGAGAATCTCGACGAGAAAATAGAGCAGGTTCTCTATTTTCTCGTCGAGGTTACTTGTCGGTTTTCTCGACGAGAAACCCGATAGCCGCGTACACACGACCGATTTACTCGGCAAGACCTCTCTGCCAGCAAGTTTCTTGCTGGTTCTTGCCGAGAAAATCGGTCGTGTGTACGAGGCCTCAGACTCATCTCAAGGAGTCCAATCAACCCTTCCTTTTCTCCTGAACTACACAGCAATCGCCTTATGTTGTAAAGATGAAGATAGGAGGGAGAAATCTGTAATTGAACAAAATTAAGCAGACCCAGAGACCATGTCTTGCTAATTCTTGTTTTTTCCTGTCAGAGAATAAATAGGAACCGGACCTGCCAGTATCGGCACTTTCCTGCGTGCATGTGCGGCAGAGCGGAGCTACGGCGCATACAAGTGCGTGATCCAACAGAACAGCGCGTGTGCATACGCACTGGTGCGCGCATAACGTGAGTTCCCTTGCCGGCCTATAAAAGGCTGTTCAGCTTCATGTTTAATTGCTGGTTTATCTTTCAGCTTCCTGTGTTCCTTGCCTCTGCATCCTGCCTTGTGATTACCTGTTGTGACCCGGATTGACCTTGACCTGCTCTGATCTTCTCCTGTACCTGACCCTCGGCTTGCTTCAAGGACTTTGCTACCAGTCTCCTGTGTTTGACCCCCGTCTTGCTTCAAGGACTTTGCTACCAGTCTCCTGTGTTTGACCCCCGGCTTGCTTTAAGGACTTTGCTACCAGTCTCCTGTGTTTGACCTTTGGCTTGCTTAAAGGACTTGCTACCGGTCTCCTGTGTTTGACCCTCGGCTTGCTTAAAGGACTTGCTACCAGTCTCCTGTGTTTGACCCCTGGCTTGCTTAAGGACTCTTCCATTCACCTACCCCGTTGGGCTAGCACCTCAGCCAGGCCTGTTACATCAACCAGTGCCTATCCATCTCTGCACAGTTATTAGCTTTCCAGTGACCTTCACGCAAGTCCTGCCCTGCCTGCTGGTGACTCGTGCCTCTTTGTGCCCTTCACCCTCTGTACCATCTCCAGGGGTGGAGTGCTCCTAGTCGCAAGAGAGCATCTCGGCCTCGTGAGTACCTTTTCTGACATTTCCATACAGAAAAGGCACTGTGTTGTCAGGCCACAACTGGTAGAACATGTAGACTTGTAGTCACAGCCAGGAACATGCAGAAGAGGATGACAAAGCAAGGTCCATAAAGACATTGATGAGCGAGTTTGGGGTGGAGGAACTTGACTGGTCCTGACCACAGCCCGACTATATTAAAGCGTAGATTGTGAGCCAGGCCTTCTTGTCCACATCAGTACCTGACCTCACAAATGCGCTTCTGGAAGAAGAGTCAAACATTCCCGTAAACCTTGTGGTTCCCAGAAGAGTTGAAGCTGTTATAGCTGCAAAGGGTGGGCCAACTCAATATTGAACCCTACGAACTAAGACTGGGATGCCATTAAAGTTCATGTGCCTGTAAAGACATGTGTCCCAATACCTTTGGTAATATATTTAAATCACTTAAAATTTATTTAAATACTTCAGTTCAGACAACGGTGTGGGGAAAGAGATCTACTGTACATGGGGAGTAGCTCTTTACATTTTGTATAGATGACAAGTACACTTTAGTCACCCTGAGTAGCTCTGAGAGGTTCAGCAGGCAAGCCAAAGCCACCTGCTTGTGTACCCAAACACAGAGCAGTTCTTGGACCTCTGCCCTGCTGGTCTGCCAACTCTTCCATCTGTCTGTTATTCCCAAACACCAGCCTGTGAGGCTTAGTACAAGCTTTAGAATTAGCATCCTTAATGTCTGAAGCTTGTTGCTCAAGAGGGAGCTTCTCTGCTGCCAGCAACAGGTAGAACTGAATTTTCTCAGCGTACTGACAGAATATAGTCCAAACCATTCTGCAGAGCTAATGTTTTCTGTGCCAGCAACTGAAAGAATTAAAGCAAGCTTTTATCTATGCTCAGTGAATACTCATTTTAATTGTTAATATAATATTACATTTTAATTTGGTGTTCTTTTTACAATTCCCTTTTCTCATTGTACTGCTTGTGTTTTGGTTAGAGCGGGGAAGGTTAGAACTCGTGTTTATTCACAGTATGTGACCCTATGGGAGTTCCTGCTTCAATGCACTAATTATCAGCGCAGACCCCCCTCCCTGCCAGATGTGGTGTATCCAAACAACACACAGCACCACCAATCACTGCGCTGCGTGTCCCCGGGAGCATGTTGTGAAGGACGTCATATGACGCCCAGTCACCACAATGGAACCCTCGCTCGGTTGTACTTTTGCCATATGCTTTGTGGGAAGGTGTTAACCTACCAGTGTTAGGACCGAGTTCACTTGTTGCTGGCACTGTGATGCTCGGAGCAGTAAGTTGCAGTTTTAATGTCCACCAGCAGGTGTCTCTCAGCAGCCAGCAGGTTCCAGCGATCAGCTCCACCTGGGAGGGTACTTCAGTTCCACCTTTGCTACTGCTCCTTGCCTCAGTATTTTGGCTGCTCCTGCTTTGCACCCTGTTTGTCGTGCTGCTGCCTGACTCTCTAGCCATATACTCTTGTACCCAAAATACTGCTGCCTGGTTCCCATCCCAGTTTTGTTTTTCCCCTTCCCATCTGCTCCCTGCTCTCCCCTGCATTGTGTGTTTCTCATTTGCACATTTGAATATGTTTTTTCTTCCCTCTCAATACGGGCTTGGGTTGTATGTTGTTTTTGTTGCTCTTGTCTGTAAATAAAATAAATAAAAAGATGATTTGATAAAATAAAAAAAAGAGAGCGGTTCAGATGGGGAGGAGGCTGCTGCCTCTCCCTAGCATAGGTTGCCATGCAGCCTCAGATGATTGACCTGAGGGCCTGAAGCCTTAAAGCTACAATCCAGGGTTTCTGTGCAAGCTGACCGAGGGAGGATGTCCATGGATCTGGTCTGAGGTCACTGGTATAGAGTGTTGCTTGGAGGTTGGAAGGAGGCTACCAGCTGTCCCTGGACATTTTGTGAGTACAGACCCCTGAAGGAATCCCTGAAGCTGTGTGTGTTGCTGAAATCCCCCTCTTGGTTCCAAAAGTTAGCATACTGGGTGTGAGCTAAAGGAAACACTGGCTAGTGTCTTGAAGACATAAAGTCCACTGAGTCCCTTCTGCTACAGAGGGACTTGTTTTTCCATACAAATGCTGTATGGTTCAGCAGATAATCTGCTCTACAGTTCTACAGAGAGAGTTGTCCTCGTTTGTGCAATGTGCATAATAAAAAGGGAAAAGTGCAGCGCTTAAAGTAATAATATACTCGTGAAGTATACTGTATAGTGGAACACCATATATACGTGCACAAAACAATAAGAATTATATACATACACCTAAAAGGGCTGTATAGCAATATGCATAAAGAAAACACATATAAAATGAAATAAACAAAAATTATGAACAATATAAAGATATATATTGCCGGCAGTGAAAGATATGTGAAGATCAACACCAACTAAGTGATAAACCAATAATGGTAATATTGTGAATGAAAGTCCAAAAATCACAAAGGTGAATAAGTGACTGTGAATTAGGTTTGTCTGCAGGTAGTCCGCCACCGTAGAGATCCAAGGCTTACCAGACAAGATGGACCCAAAAGGCATACACCTGATGGGTCTAAAAGAGCTTGATGGTGTATCACACCAAAGGGGGTACAGCGAGCACAGCTTCCAATAGAAACCAGAAGAGGATGTATCACAGTATTGACTTCAATGAATATCCACCTTGGAGATGGACCACAGTACTTTCCATATGCGAGGGGCCTCAGGCCTCCACAGGGTTTTCACCTTTTTCACTCACTAAATGGAAGGAGACTTCAGGGGTTGCTTGAGCAAAGAATAAGAGAGAGAGAGTCCACCCATTACAAGAGTGTTTTAGACTATGTATCCCAAAAGCAAGAGCATATTGCAAATGTGATGCAACTGACCAGGTGCCCAGGAGGCACAATGACTGGTTTATCATTTAAAAAAGGCACTTTGCAGTGAAGGATCGAGTGGCAGTACTGTTCGCCAATCATGAAGTTACTTGCTATGTGGCAAGACCCATTTAAGATTGTGGATAAAGTTGGGGAGGGGAATTACAGGGTTTATCAACCAGGCAAGGTTGAGCCCTATCAAGTCTACCATACAAATTTGATGAAGCCCTGGAAACACAAGGGACAGGTAGATATCCTGGTGAGTTATTTTTGGAGAATTTTTATTTATTTATTACAGATACTTATATAGCGCCGTCAATTTACGCAGTGCTTTACCGATACAGTATATTGCCTATTCACATCAGTCCCTTCCCTTAAAGCGGAGCTCCACCCTAAAGTGGAACTTCCACTCATCGGAACCTTCCCCCCCTCCGGTGTCATATTTGGCACCTTTCAGGGGGGGGGGTGCAGATACCTGTCTAAGACAGGTATTTGCACCCACTTCCGGGAGTCCTCTCTGTGGGTATTCTGCGGGTAGTACATCACTTCCCGCAGAATACCAGTTGTGTTCTGGGAAATACTCGGCTCCCAGAACACAACGGGGACCAGTGAGAACGTAGGCTTCACTTCCTGGTTCCCTCACAGAGGATGACGGTGGGGGCAGCAGAGTGACGAGCGATTGCTCGTCTTCTGCTGCTGATGTCGCTGGACTCCAGGACAGGTAAATGTCCTAATATTAAAAGTCAGCAGCTGCAGTATTTGTAGCTGCTGGCTTTTAATATTTTTTTTTCAGGGGAGCTCCGCTTTAAGGAGCGTACAATCTAAAGTCCTTAAAGTGGTTCCAAAGGCAGAAGGTTTTTTATCTCAATGCATTCTCCAGGCAGGTAGTGCCGTGGTTGGGATTCAAACTGACAACCTTAGTGCTGCCAGGCAGAAGTGCTGACCACTTAGCTAGTGATATTGTTTGGTGAAAAAACACCTTGCACTGTCTGCCCCCCCCCCCCCCCCGAGCCCCCGTTTTACTTACCCGAGCTCCAAATTTCCAAGGGCGCGATCCCGCGTCATTCTCCCCATGCCTGTTCGGCTCTTCATTGGATAGATTGATAGCAGCGCAGCCATTGGTTCCCGCTGCTGTCAATCAAATCCAATGACATGCCCGCCGGGGGCGGGGCCCAGTCATACAATCGGCGGCTATGTACGCCGATTGTATGACACGGGAGCGTGCCCGCAAGGTAACCCCCTCGGGAGAGAGCTTTCTAGAGGGGGTTAGCTCTTACGGGGAGGAGCCGCAAGAGCCGCCGTGGGACCCCAGAAGTGGAGGATCGGGGCCACTCTGTGCAAAACGAACTGCACAGTGGAGGTAAGTATGATATGTTTGTTATTTTATTTTATTTTTTTAAGTGAACCTTTAGTGTCACTTTAAGTGCTGCTCTTTATGCTTTACTGAATAAGCCCCTAAGATTAAATCTGAGGAAAGCCAAATAGGCTTGGGCCCAGAAGAACAAAAATAAACAGCATCCTGATACTTATAGTTCTTCAGCATTTGGAGAGCAGCAGGTACCTAAGACACATGGTAGGCAAAGAAAAAAAAAATTCTGTTCTTGGAAGCTTTTACTGATATCCACCTAAATGACCCACATTTTTTATTCTGGAAGTGACTCATTTTGTTTTCTAGCACAGCAAACATATCGGAATTCATGAAACTATTCAGAGAAAACTTGTCACTGAATATGTAACAGTCCCAAGCTACTTTGCCGTTTATAATGGACCATGGCACTGAGAATTCCACCACTTCTGTGGCTATTTCTAGTTAGGCAGGCTGGATTACTAGCCTGAGAAAGAGATTCTAAAAGGCAGCCGTGTGCTACTGTGCATGGATACCGAGGAAGCAGTTTCCTTGGTAATGGTAACTATGTGAAGATCTTGTAATTGTCTCCCTGGCTATTTATATTGAGCAGATTTATGAAACTATTTAGGTTTTCTATCATCTCTTAATGAATAATTTCAGCTAAATAGCTGAAAAACATACACTATATGCAGGTTGTGGATCATTTAATTGGGAGGTGGCAAACTGTGGGTGTTCAAAATTGCGGAAAAAACGATCCACACTCAGGTCGTTGCTCTTTAAAAAATCTCTGTTTTTATTGACAAGCCACAGTGAATGAGAACAGTTGACGCGTTTCAGCCTATAAGGCCTTAGTCATAACTGTGGGTGTTCAAAATTGCACCAACAGTGGGAGAGGCTTAAAACTGGAGCCTACTCACTGTGTACACCAGGGGTCTCCAAACTTTCTAGACCAAGGGCCAGTTTACTGTCCTTTAAATTTAAGGGGGGGGGGGGCACATCATTGGTGTCAGTGGGAGGAATAGTGCCCCATTATTGGTGTCAGTGAGAAGTGCTCCATCCTTGGAATTAGAGGGGAGGAATAGTGACCCATCATTGGTGTCAGTGAGAGGAATAGTGCCCCATTATTGGTGTCAGTTGGAACAATAGTGCTCCAGCCTTGGAATTAGAGGGGAGGAATAGTGACCCATCATTGGTGTCAGTGGGAAGAATAGTTCCCCAATAGTGATGAGCCGAACACCCCCGGGGTTCGGTTCGCACCAGAACCCGCGAACGGACCGAAAGTTCGTACGAACATTAGAACCCTATTAAATACAATGGATGCGAACGTTCGAATTCTAAAGTGCTAATTATAACAACTATTATGCATGTTATTGTCCTAAAAAGGGTTTGGGAACCCGGGTTCTGCACCAGGGGACATGTATCAATGCAAAAAGAAGTTTTAAAAACGGTCGTTTTTCGGGAGCAGTCATTTTAATGATGCATAAAGTGAAAAAAAAAAGTCAAATATTCCTTTAAATATCGTACCTGGGGGGTGTCTAAAGTATGCCTGTGAAGTGCCACGTGTTTCCCGTGTTTAGAACTGTCCCTGCACAAAATGACACTTCTAAAGGAAAAAAAAGCCATTTAAAACTTCTTGCGGCTTTAATGTAATGTCTGGTCCCGGTAATATGGATGAAAATCTTTAAGAAAAATGGCATAGCTACCCCATGACCCCCCCCCCCCTACCCCAGCCCATTACCAGCCCCTTTGGGTCTTGTATGGATATTAAGGGGAACCCCGCACATAAAATAAAAAAGGCCCTATATACTCTGAACAGCCGTATACAGGTGGTGCATACAAGACAGGGACTGTAGGTTTGTTCTTATGTAGAATGTGTTTGTAATTTTGAACAGGTACATTGTTGAACTGTAGCTCCAGCCCAAAAATCTATTTTTAAACTTTTTGGGAAACATAGGTAAGGGTTATCACCCCTGTAACATTTGTTTTGCTGTCTGTGCCCCTGTTCAGAACATTTCACCTCACTTTCCGTCCCAATGACAACTGTTTTTGAAATGTGGTGTTTTTCTTGAAACAAGGATTGCTGATAAAGCATCAGTACAGAGGAGACACCTTTCTCCCATATTTATTCTTACAGGAGAGAATTTTCCTTCCTAGGGGTAGATTTCCTCTCACTTCCTGTTGTCTTCTTTCGTTTGCAAGTAGGAGTCGTTTGTAAGTTGGATGTTTGAAAGTAGGGACCTGCCGTATATACTCTGCAGAAATAGGCCCCTTAGTTGTTGGTGTTGGCACAACACTGTAAGCACTCACAGTTACTCTTGGTTGGTGCTGGAACGCCCTGCTGTCAACTATTATATCAGGAATTTTAATTACATATAATTGTTGAACAGTGGTAGTAAAAATTGGGGCTTTGATGGTGGTGCTGGTGCCACAACACTGTAAGCCCTGACAGTTACTCTTGGTGGGTGCAGCAATGGGCCCTGCTGTGAATTATTAGATCAAGAATTGTAATTGCATGCCCCTGTTGAACAGGGGCTGAAAAATTGGGCTTTTCGTGGTGGTGGTGGTGGTGGTGGTGTTGCCACAACACTGTAAGCCCTCAGAGTTACTCTTGGTGGGTGCAGGAATGGGCCCTGCTGTGAATTATTAGATCAAGAATTGTAATTACATGCCCCTTTTGAACAGTGGCTGAAAAATTGGGCCTTTCGTGGTGGTGGTGGTGGTGGCGTTGCCACAACACTGTAAGCCCTCAGACTTACTCTTGGTGGGTGCAGGAATGGGCCCTGCTGTGAATTATTACATCAAGAATTGTAATTGCATGCCCCTGTTGAACAGGGGCTGAAAAATTGGGCCTTAGGCACTGGTGGCACAACACTACAACCCCTCACAGATACTGTACTTGGAGCACAGCAATGAGCCCTGTTGCAAAGTATTGCTTCAAAAATTGTAATGACACGCCCCTGTTAAACAGGGGCTGAAAAATTGGGCCTTAGGCACTGGTGGCACAACACTACAACCCCTCACAGATACTGTACTTGGAGCACAGCAATGAGCCCTATGGCAAATTATTGCTAAAAAAATTGTAAGTACACGCCCCTGTAAAACAGGGGCTGAAAAATTGGGCCTTAGCCACTGGTGGCGGCACCCATAAACAAAAATGATCTTCCAAGCTATCATCATCAATCGTATCATTGAGGACTCGGAGGAGGAGGATAGCCAGTCAACATAACAGCACAGGCACTCAGCATCAGCATCAGTCTTGAAGGGATGTGACATGTTAAAATCAATTAGTCTGTTATATCAGCATCAGGTGTGTGGTAGCTGGTGGTGATCCAAGACTGGTTCATCTTGATGAAAGTCAGTCGATCAACCGAGTCGGTGGACAGGCGCACCCTGTGATCCGTGACAAATCCTCCAGCAGCACTGAATGTGCGTTCCGAAAGAACGCTGGATGCAGGACAGGCCAGTAGCTCAATTGCATACTGTGCAAGCTCTGGCCAGTGATCCATCCTCAAGACCCAGTAAGCCAGAGGATTTTCGGTGGGGAAGGTGTCCAAGTCTGACCTTGCCCCTAGATATTCCTGCACCATGTTTATCAGACGCTGGCGATGGTTGCTGGAACCAATCATACTTTGGGGCTGCGGACTAAAGAATTGTCTGAACGCATCGGTCAGACGGCCACCTTCCCCACCGCTCCTTCTTTGACTGGCCGAAGCCTCAGCAACTCGTTGTCCTGGACCAGGAGTTTGTAACCTCCCAGTCTCTGGGAACGCGTTGCACAGACCTTTCTGCAAGGCCTCCCGGAGTTGTCTCATCCTCTGCTCCCTCTGCGACGGTAACATAAGGTCCGCAACCTTACCCTTGTACCGTGGATCAAGGAGAGTGGCCAGCCAGTAATGGTCCCTCTCCTTGATCCGAAGAATACGAGGATCCTTCCGCAGACTTTGCAGGATCAGGGAGGCCATGCAGCGTAGGTTTGCTGAGGCATTCACTCCGGAGTCCTCTGGGTCACTAAGGACGACATGATCCGCAGTCACCTCCTCCCAGCCACGTACAAGTCCACTGGTTTCTTGGGACTGTAAATCATCCCTAAAAGACTGCTGCTGATGATGCTGAGTGCCAGCCTCCACCTCCATGCTGACACAATCCTCCTCCTCCTCTTCCTCTTCCTGTGCGATGGGTGGGACAGAAGGAACACTGTCTGGGTAAAGGGGGCCTTGAGAGGCAAGGAAGTCCTCCTCTTCCTGCCTCTGTTCTGCCTCAAGTGCCCTGTCCATTATTCCACGCAGCGTGTGCTCCAACAGGTGGACAAGAGGTACAGTGTCACTGATGCATGCACTGTCACTGCTCACCATCCTCGTGGCCTCCTCAAATGGTGCCAGGACAGTGCATGCATCCCTGATCATGCCCCACTGGCGTGGAGAAAAAAAACAAGCTCCCCTGACCCTGTCCTGGTGCCGTAGTCGCACAGGTACTCATTGATGGCCCTCTGCTGCATGTGCAGCCGCTGCAGCATGGCCAACGTTGAGTTCCACCTGGTGGGCATGTCACATATAAGGCGGTTCTTGGGCAGGTTCAACTCCTTTTGCAGCTCAGCCAGGCGAGCACTGGCATTATAAGATCTGCGGAAATGCACACAGACTTTCCTGGCCTGCCTCAGGACATCCTGTAAGCCCGGGTACCTGCCCAAGAACCGCTGTACCACCAGGTTAAGGACGTGAGCCACACAGGGCACATGGGTCAGTTGTCCCTGTCGGAGGGCGGAGAGGAGGTTGGTGCCATTGTCGCAAACCACCATTCCTGGCTTAAGCTGGCGTGGCGTCAACCACCTCTCGGCCTGGCCCTGCAGAGCAGACAGGACCTCTGCCCCAGTGTGGCTTCTGTCCCCCAAACACACCAGCGCAAGCACGGCATGGCATCTTTTTGCCTGCGTACTTGCGTAGCCCCGTGAACGGCTACGGAGCACCGCTGGTTCATAGGACAAACCACAGGAAGAGGCCATGGAGGAAGAAGAAGAGGAGGGGGTGGAGGAGAGAGGTGTGTCACAACCAGTAGTAGCATTTTGGAGGCGTGGCGGTGGGACAACCTCCAACACTACTGCACCTTATCCTGCATCCTTCCCAGCTGCCAAAAGAGTGACCCAATGGGCCGTGAAAGAAAGGTAACGTCCCTGTCCATGCCTGCTGGACCATGAGTCAGCGGTAATATGCACCTTACCGCTGACCGCCCTGTCCAGCGAGGCCAAGACATTGCCTTCCACATGCCGGTAGAGAGCCGGAATAGCCTTCCGTGAGAAAAAGTGGCGTTTGGGAACCTGCCACTGAGGAACCGCACATTGCACAAACTCACGGAAGGGGGCCGAGTCTACCAACTGAAAAGGCAGCAGTTGAAGCGCTAGCAATTTAGCCAAGCTAGCATTCAACCGCTGGGCATGTGGATGGCTGGGAGTGAACTTCTTTCGACGGTCCAGCAGCTGGGGCAGGGAAATTTGCCTGCTAGAATCGGACGTCGGTGTACTGCTAGCAGAGTGGCCGCAAGTACTTGGCTGTGACACACCTAATTCTACACCTTCATTCCTCTCAGTGCATGTTTCAGAGAGGACTGAAGTTATAGTGGGGTTGGAGATCCCAGCTGATGCGGTGCAAGGAGAGGTCCGCTTTGTTCTTTGGTGTGGGTCTTTGAGGTAGGCTTGCCAACGAGCTGCATGGCAGGTCAACATATGTCTGGTCAGGCATGTGGTACCCAAGCGGCTGATGTTTTGGCCACGCGATATACGCTTGAGACATATGTTGCAAACAGCAGCTGTGCGATCTGATGCACTAGCCTCAAAAAAGGCCCACACCAAGGAACTTTTTGAATGACGGGCAGAGGCAGCGCCCTGCACAGGCGGAGCTCTGCGGTGTGATTCCGTCGGTGTACTGCCCTTACGCTGGCCACCAAAGGGCATCCTGTCTCGTTGGAGATGTGCCTCCTCCTCATCCTCCTCCTCCTCTCTCCTATTAGGCACCCACGTGGAGTCAGTGACCTCATCATCCCCTCCCTCCTCATCACTGGAGCCAATCTGGCAGTATGCTGCAGCTGCTGGAACATGACTGCCAGATTGGTGTCCTTCTTGAGCATCCCCTCTGTCTGCTCTCACCCTACTGCCTTCCTGTAGCTGGGTTTCATCATCAGACCCTTCGAAACGCTGGGCATCCTCCTGGAGCATGTACCCAACACTGTGCTCAAACAGTTCGGGGGACTCCTCAGGAGGAGGACATGGTGGGTCTAGGGAAGGAGTGACTGATGATGAGTCTGACATTGATACCAGGGAAGAGGACGCTTTGGCAGCTGCTTTGCCAGTACCCTGAGCCTGGGTGAGAGAGGATGAGGAGGAGGAGGAGGGCTTGGTCATCCACTCTACTAAGTCTTCGGCATGATGTGGCTCAACATGTCCAGCTGCGGAAAAGAAGGACAAGCGTGTCCCATGGCCATGTGCTGATGACAATGCACCGCGTCCACGACCAGCACTGTTGCCCCCAGACACAGAGCCTGCTTGCCCTCTTTTATTGCCTCCTGACTGTCTGCCTCTCCTTGTTTGCCTTCCAGACATTCTAATAGATGGCCTGCAGGGAGATGGGAAAAAAGCAATAAGGGCTACCTTCAGGTGTCCTTCTCTGTCCCTTGAAACAAGGACTTGCACAGTGAAAGAAACTGACACTCTCCCTACCTACAGTTTTCTGTCCCTAGAAAAAATGTTTTTTTTAAGCACAATATAGCACAAGGAGAATTCACTCACTGTCCTTCCAGGTCCCTAGAAACAAGGACTTGCACAGTGAAAGAAACTGACACTCTCCCTACCTACAGTTTTCTGTCCCTAGAAAAAATGTTTTTTTTTAAGCACAATATAGCACAAGGAGAATTCACTCACTGTCCTTCCAGGTCCCTAGAAACAAGGACTTGCACAGTGAAAGAAACTGACACTCTCCCTACCTACAGTTTTCTGTCCCTAGAAAAAATGTTTTTTTAAGCACAATATAGCACAAGGAGAATTCACTCACTGTCCTTCCAGGTCCCTAGAAACAAGGACTTGCACAGTGAAAGAAACTGACACTCTCCCTACCTACAGTTTTCTGTCCCTAGAAAAAATGTTTTTTTTAAGCACAATATAGCACAAGGAGAATTCACTCACTGTCCTTCCAGGTCCCTAGAAACAAGGACTTGCACAGTGAAAGAAACTGACACTCTCCCTACCTACAGTTTTCTGTCCCTAGAAAAAATGTTTTTTTTAAGCACAATATAGCACAAGGAGAATTCACTCACTGTCCTTCCAGGTCCCTGGAAACAAGGACTTGCACAGTGAAAGAAACTGACACTCTCCCTACCTACAGTTTTCTGTCCCTAGAAAAAATGTTTTTTTTAAGCACAATATAGCACAAGGAGAATTCACTCACTGTCCTTCCAGGTCCCTAGAAACAAGGACTTGCACAGTGAAAGAAACTGACACTCTCCCTACCTACAGTTTTCTGTCCCTAGAAAAAATGTTTTTTTTTAAGCACACTATAGCACAAGGAGAATTCACTCACTGTCCTTCCCAGTCCCTAGAAACAAGTACTTGCACAGTGAAAGAAACTGACACTCTCCCTACCTACAGTTTTCTGTCCCTAGAAAAAATGTTTTTTTTAAGCACACTATAGCACAAGGAGAATTCACTCACTGTCCTTCCCAGTCCCTAGAAACAAGGACTTGCACAGTGAAAGAAACTGACACTCTCCCTACCTACAGTTTTCTGTCCCTAGAAAAAATGTTTTTTTTAAGCACAATATAGCACAAGGAGAATTCACTCACTGTCCTTCCAGGTCCCTAGAAACAAGGACTTGCACAGTGAAAGAAACTGACACTCTCCCTACCTACAGTTTTCTGTCCCTAGAAAAAATGTTTTTTTTAAGCACAATATAGCACAAGGAGAATTCACTCACTGTCCTTCCAGGTCCCTGGAAACAAGGACTTGCACAGTGAAAGAAACTGACACTCTCCCTACCTACAGTTTTCTGTCCCTAGAAAAAATGTTTTTTTTAAGCACAATATAGCACAAGGAGAATTCACTCACTGTCCTTCCAGGTCCCTAGAAACAAGGACTTGCACAGTGAAAGAAACTGACACTCTCCTTACCTACAGTTTTCTGTCCCTAGAAAAAATGTTTTTTTTAAGCACAATATAGCACAAGGAGAATTCACTCACTGTCCTTCCAGCTCCCTAGAAACAAGGACTTGCACAGTGAAAGAAACTGACACTCTCCCTACCTACAGTTTTCTGTCCCTAGAAAAAATGTTTTTTTTAAGCACAATATAGCACAAGGAGAATTCACTCACTGTCCTTCCAGGTCCCTAGAAACAAGGACTTGCACAGTGAAAGAAACTGACACTCTCCCTACCTACAGTTTTCTGTCCCTAGAAAAAATGTTTTTTTTAAGCACAATATAGCACAAGGAGAATTCACTCACTGTCCTTCCAGGTCCCTAGAAACAAGGACTTGCACAGTGAAAGAAACTGACACTCTCCCTACCTACAGTTTTCTGTCCCTAGAAAAAATGTTTTTTTTAAGCACAATATAGCACAAGGAGAATTCACTCACTGTCCTTCCAGGTCCCTGGAAACAAGGACTTGCACAGTGAAAGAAACTGACACTCTCCCTACCTACAGTTTTCTGTCCCTAGAAAAATGTTTTTTTTAAGCACAATATAGCACAAGGAGAATTCACTCACTGTCCTTCCAGGTCCCTAGAAACAAGGACTTGCACAGTGAAAGAAACTGACACTCTCCCTACCTACAGTTTTCTGTCCCTAGAAAAAATTTTTTTTTTAAGCACACTATAGCACAAGGAGAATTCACTCACTGTCCTTCCCAGTCCCTAGAAACAAGGACTTGCACAGTGAAAGAAACTGACACTCTCCCTACCTACAGTTTTCTGTCCCTAGAAAAAATGTTTTTTTTAAGCACACTATAGCACAAGGAGAATTCACTCACTGTCCTTCCCAGTCCCTAGAAACAAGGACTTGCACAGTGAAAGAAACTGACACTCTCCCTACCTACAGTTTTCTGTCCCTAGAAAAAATGTTTTTTTTAAGCACAATATAGCACAAGGAGAATTCACTCACTGTCCTTCCAGGTCCCTAGAAACAAGGACTTGCACAGTGAAAGAAACTGACACTCTCCCTACCTACAGTTTTCTGTCCCTAGAAAAAATGTTTTTTTTAAGCACACTATAGCACAAGGAGAATTCACTCACTGTCCTTCCCAGTCCCTAGAAACAAGGACTTGCACAGTGAAAGAAACTGACACTCTCCCTACCTACAGTTTTCTGTCCCTAGAAAAAATGTTTTTTTTAAGCACAATATAGCACAAGGAGAATTCACTCACTGTCCTTCCAGGTCCCTGGAAACAAGGACTTGCACAGTGAAAGAAACTGACACTCTCCCTACCTACAGTTTTCTGTCCCTAGAAAAAATGTTTTTTTTAAGCACACTATAGCACAAGGAGAATTCACTCACTGTCCTTCCAGGTCCCTGGAAACAAGGACTTGCACAGTGAAAGAAACTGACACTCTCCCTACCTACAGTTTTCTGTCCCTAGAAAAAATGTTTTTTTTAAGCACAATATAGCACAAGGAGAATTCACTCACTGTCCTTCCAGGTCCCTAGAAACAAGGACTTGCACAGTGAAAGAAACTGACACTCTCCCTACCTACAGTTTTCTGTCCCTAGAAAAAATGTTTTTTTTAAGCACAATATAGCACAAGGAGAATTCACTCACTGTCCTTCCAGGTCCCTGGAAACAAGGACTTGCACAGTGAAAGAAACTGACACTCTCCCTACCTACAGTTTTCTGTCCCTAGAAAAAATGTTTTTTTTAAGCACAATATAGCACAAGGAGAATTCACTCACTGTCCTTCCAGGTCCCTAGAAACAAGGACTTGCACAGTGAAAGAAACTGACACTCTCCCTACCTACAGTTTTCTGTCCCTAGAAAAAATGTTTTTTTTTAAGCACACTATAGCACAAGGAGAATTCACTCACTGTCCTTCCAGGTCCCTAGAAACAAGGACTTGCACAGTGAAAGAAACTGACACTCTCCCTACCTACAGTTTTCTGTCCCTAGAAAAAATGTTTTTTTTAAGCACACTATAGCACAAGCACAAAACACACTGACACTCTCCCTACCTATCCTTCTCTTTCCCTAAACTAAAGGAATCCAGGTTAAGCAAGAAATAAATAAAAGTCACTGTCCCTGCCTATGCTGCTCTATCCCTGCTCCGGAACACACTACACTAGGCCGCCGTGCTGGCGGCCTTTTATAGTGTGGGGCGTGTACTAAACACCCTCAGCAATAATTGGCCACAGGCATCCTGCCTGTGGCCAATCATTGCTCTCCTCGCTGCCGGCGCTGTGATTGGCCAAGCATGCGGGGTCACAGTGCATGCTTGGCCAATCACAGCGCCTGGATGACACTGCGATGGCGTAGTGCATTGTGGGCCGTTCGCGTCACTCGAATTTGGCGCGAACGGCCCAAATCGTTCGATCTTCGTCGAACGATCGAACAGCCGATGTTCGAGTCGAACGTATGTTCGACTCGAACACGAAGCTCATCCCTATTCCCCAACAATGTCAGTGGGAAGTGAAACAATGCAGAGCTAAACCTGGGAGCTAAACCAAGTGGATATCTGTGAAAAATGAAAATTCAAAGATGAATACTTGAGTGTAACTCCACCCAGATACTCAAACTAGTGGTAATGAAAAGAACATGCATAATACATGTAAACTTGTGTAAGAATAGTGCACCTAGCTACATAGGCCACACAGTAAAATGTCCTATACGTGAACAAACATAACAAAATAAAGTCTGTGCTAATCCGTGATGGACATGCTGAATCCACTGTGAAGTTTGGAAGTATTCACGTTGTAGATATGTTGTGTTGAAAACAACAAGGATAGGTATGAGGGTACGTTCCAGCATCCAAAATACACAGGTAGGTAATGAATACTCTTACCGTGAATCAGATGTAAGTAAACATGGACGGGAACTCCAAGGTAGATGCTCCGATGTGGATATCTCGAATCCCACCTCCAAATAACATCAGAACTGCGATAATAGGATGGTCACTCGAAAGATGTAACTCTCTACCAACTTTCCGTTGGGCGTGTCGCTTTAAAGCAGGATGTCATGAAAGGAAGAAATCGATGGCTCCATATGGTGTAAGTAAAACCAGGATATGATGTAAAAAGGTATATTATAGCCTTTATTGGCATAACATCATAATATAAAATAAAAAAAATGGTAATGTTGCGTGATAGCAAGGGTGGCAGCAGACTAAAAATGGGTTTTTAGTCTGCTGCCACCCTTGCTATCATGCAACATTACCATTTTTTACCTCAAGGACACTTTTTTTTGTATTTGCATCTATTAATGCTGCATGTACTATTTTATATTATGATGTTATGCCACATCGGAGCATCTACCTTGGAGTTCCCGTCCATGTTTACTTACATCTGATTCACGGTAAGAGTATTCATTACCTACCTGTGTATTTTGGATGCTGGAACGTACCCTCATACCTATCCTTGTTGTTTTCAACACAACATATCTACAACGTGAATACTTCCAAACTTCACAGTTGATTCAGCATGTCCATTACGGATTAATACAGACTTTATTTTGTTATGTTTGTTCACGTATAGGACATTTTACTGTGTGGCCTATGTAGCTAGGTGCACTATTCTTACACAAGTTTACATGTATTATGCATGTTCTTTTCATTACCACTAGTTTGAGTATCTGGGTGGAGTTACACTCAAGTATTCATCTTTGAATTTTCATTTTTCACAGATATCCACTTGGTTTAGCGCTGGATTGTTTCACTTTTATACTTTCTCACAATATTGTTCTATTGTTTATGCCAGCAGCTTTTCCTTCACAAGCAGCGCAATTTTTCCTTATATTTTTGAATGTCAGTGGGAGGAATAGTGCCCCATCATTGGTGTCAGTGGGAGCAATGGTGCCCCATCATTATTGTCTGTGGGAGGAATAGTGCCCCATCATTGGTGTCAGTGGGAGGAATAGTGCCCAACTGTTGGTAAAAGAGGAAAATGTAGGTTTGGCGCTGCTTAAAAGTTTTAGGTCATCATCATGTGCGATTGTGCGTGTGTGCCAGGCATCAAATATAGTGCTCAATATGGATTAAATAAATTATAAATACAGTGGGGCAAAAAAGTATTTAGTCAGCCACCAATTGTGCACGTTTTCCCACTTAAAAAGATGAGAGAGGCCTGTAATTGTCATCATAGGTATACCTCAACTATGAGAGACAAAATGTGGAAACAAATCCAGACAATCACATTGTCTGATTTGGAAAAAAATTATTTGCAAATTATGGTGGAAAATGAGTATTTGGTCAATATCAAAAGTTCATCTTAATACCTTGTTATATATCCTTTGTTGGCAATGACAGAGGTCAAACGTTTTCTGTAAGTTTTCACAAGGTTGTCACACATTGTTGCTGGTATGTTGGCCCCATTCCTCCATGCAGATCTCCTCTAGAGCAGTGATGTTTTGGGGCTGTCGCTGGGCAACACAGACTTTCAACTCCCTCCAAAGGTTTCCTATGGGCTTGAGATCTGGAGACTGGCTAGGCCACTCCAGGACCTTGAAATACTTCTTACGAAGTCACTCCTTCGTTGCCCCGGCGGTGTGTTTGGGATCATTGTCATGCTGAAAGACCCAGCCACGTTTCATCTTCAATGACCTTGCTGATGGGAGGAGGTTTGCACTCAAAATCTCACGATACATGGCCCCATTCATTCTTTCATGTTCACGAATCAGTCGTCCTGTTCCCTTTGCAGAGAAACAGCCCCAAAGCATGATGTTGCCACCCCCATGCTTCACAGTAGGTATGGTGTTCTTTGGTTGCAACTCAGCATTCTCTCTCCTCCAAACACGACGAGTTGTGTTTCTACCAAACAGTTCTACTTTGGTTTCATCTGACCATATGACATTCTCCCAATCCTCTTCTGGATCATCCAAATGCTCTCTAGCAAACATCAGATGGGCCCGGACATGTACTGGCTTAAGCAGGGGGACACGTCTGGCACTGCAGGATCTGAGTCCCTGGTGGCGTAGTGTGTTACTGATGGTAGCCTTTGTTACGTTGGTCCCAGCTCTCTGCAGGTCATTCACTAGGTCCCCCCCATGTGGTTCTGGGATTTTTGCTCACCGTTCTTGTGAAAATTTTGACCCCACGGGGTGAGATCTTGTGTGGAGCCCCAGATCGAGGGAGATTATCAGTGGTCTTGTATGTCTTCCATTTTCTAATTATTTCTCCCACAGTTGATTTCTTCACACCAAGCTGCTTGCCTATTGCAGATTCAGTCTTCCCAGCCTGGTGCAGGTCTACAATTTTGTTTCTGGTGTCCTTCGACAGCTCTTTGGTCTTCACCATAGTTGAGTTTGGAGTGTGACTGTTTGAGGTTGTGGACAGGTGTCTTTTATACTGATAACAAGTTCAAACAGGTGCCATTAATACAGGTAATGAGTGGAGGACAGAGGAGCCTCTTAAAGAAGAAGATACGGGTCTGTGAGAGCCAGAAATCTTGCTTGTTTGTAGGTGACCAAATACTTATTTTCCACCATAATTTGCAAAAAAAAATATTTACATATCAGACAATGTGATTGTCTGGATTTGTTTCCACATTTTGTCTCTCATAGTTGAGGTATACCTATGAAGACAATTACAAGCCTCTCATCTTTTTAACCACTTAAGCCCCGGACCATTATGCAGGTTAAGGACCAGAGGTGTTTTCAGAATTTGGCACTGCGCTGCTTTAACTGGAAATTGTGCGGACATGCAATGTTGTACCCAAACGAAATTTGCGTCCTTTTCTTCCCACAAATAGAGCTTTCTTTTAATGGTATTTGATTGCCTCTGCAATTTTTTATTTTTTGCGATATAAATGGAAAAAAACTGAAAATTTGGAAAAAAAATGATATTTTCTACTTTTTGTTATAAGAAAAATCGAATAAACTCAATTTTAGTCATACATTTAGGCCAAAATGTATTTAGCCACATGTCTTTAGTAAAAAAAATGTCAATAAGCGTATATTTATTGGTTTTCGCAAAAGTTATAGCGTTTACAAACTAGGGTACATTTTCTGAAATTTACACAGCTTTTAATTTATGACTGCCTATCTCATTTCTTGAGGTGCTCAAATGGCAGGGCAGTACAAAACCCCCCCAAATGACCCAATTTTTGAAAGAAGACACCCCAAGGAAATTGCTGAGAGGCCTGTTGAGCCCATTGAATTATTTTTTCTTTCTCGTACATCACGGGACACAGAGCGACATAGTCATTACTAATGGGTTATATAGATACCTTCAGGTGCTGGCACTGGCAACTTCCAAAACCGGAAGTACCCTCCCCTATATAAGCCCCTCCCATCCGGGAGCACCTCAGTTTTTTGCCAGTGTCTAAGGTGTTGGCCAAGAAGAAACATGTGTTTTTCAGTGAGCTTGCGTACAGGTTCTTTTGGGTCTCAGTAAGCTATTCCGGATCCGACCAAAAAAGCTTCATAGCTAAACGGTCGGTACCCGGGCCTTGCAGAGAAGAGCAAGGTTTTGCCTGTAATGCTTCTCTTAGGAGAGCTGGACCCTGGGATCCAGAGCTCTGGTCATACCCACGACCATGATGTTTTCTGTGCAGGGTGCTATACAGGTCCAGGGGAGTGGAATCCTTGGGAACCCGGTCCCTGAAGGTTTAATTACAATGCCTGCCGTGATAGGTGAAGTTTGGGCTTCTGTGGCCAAACAGAGTCCTGCGGCGGGGAAAAGGTAAGTGGGGGCCTCTCAGGAACTTGGTTCTATTGAGGGGACCCCCAAGCCTAATATGTCTTTCTGCCTGTTACCTAACGGTATTCCCGCTAAATATTATGCATGCCTGTAACTACTAAAAAATGTAATAATTTTAATAGTGGTCAGGAAAAAAAAAAAATATATATATAATAGACTGCGGTACCTGTGTTAATCCACTAGAGGCCGCTGTGGAACGTTTCTTGTCATGTGGACTAGTTTCTTTTCATCAGAGCAAGTCCAGGCAGATGGTGAGTTCTCTTGTGGGAAACTGCTTCCTCTGCCATGTTGCAATGCTCGTCCATCCCCCGGCCTGCGGCAAAAGGGGCCCTGGCTCTTGTCCCTAGTTTCCCTTTTCAAAATTAGCGCCGAAGGCGCACGTGGCCGCGCGCGTGCACGCGCCTCTATATATAGAGGTGAGCTGGGAAAGGGGGCGGAGCTTGGGGGATGACGCTCTGTGCGCGCCGCAGCGCTTCTGCGCATGTGCGGGCGTCCCAGCATGTTAAAAACCACAATTATGTGTTGTGAGCTGGCTATGGAGTGCAGTGACAGAGCTGGCAACATTTAAAAAAGGCATACAGCAAGCGGTTGATGCAGGCATCCCCATAGAAAGGCACATTAGTAGACACCAACTGTTTTTATAGCAGCATTTGTGCTAGACTATTGTCAGTAAGTGGTGTATTTCGGCTGGAATACCTCAGCTTTGGGCTTAGGAATATGCCGTCTAAAAACTCCGGGACTAAAAATCCCAGGAAGCATAGGGGGTCTCCATCGGGCTCTGAGGATCTTGGGCATGCTTTGGCTGCACCTATCTCCCCTGAAGAATCAGAGGTTAGTGACCGTAGAGCACCCTCAGGAGTACCTGGTACTGTGGCTGTCCTCAGTTCACCTGCTCCTGTGTATGTAACAGAGGAGGTTTTTTCCTCAGCTCTGGGAGGGCTGGAAGAGAGATTGTCAGCATTGATCGCTGCTTCCCTTTCACAGGAAAAAAGCGCTCGATCTCCGTCTCCTCCCTCAGAGTGCCTGTTAGCGGAGCAACAGTCCCATACAGGGATCGACCTACCTGAAGGGGATCAGGATGAGGTCGATTCTGTTGTAGAGGAATCAACAGTGGAAGAGCCATTCTCAGCATCACATGCTGAAAGATTATGGGTTCAGTCCCTGACTAACATGGTCCGATCAGCATTTAAAATGCCCCTTGCGGAGCCATCATCCACTTCTGTCTCCTCGTTGGGGTCGCTAAAAGCTCCCCAGACTGTTTGTTCCTTTCCGATCCATCCTTTACTGGAAGGGCTCATTTACCAGGATTGGGAGCATCCTGATAAAATATTTACTCCTCCCAAGAGATTTCAAGTGGTCTATCCCATGGAGGATAAGTTCATCAAAAAATGGAGGGTCCCTACAGTGGACGCAGCCATCTCTTGTGTGAATAAATCACTAACATGTCCAGTGGATAATGTCCAAATGTTCAAGGACCCAATAGATAAAAAATTAGAGTCCTTATTAAAATCTGCTTTTGCTACAGCAGGCTTGGTGACACAACCAGCAGTGGCAGCTATTGGGGTCTGCCAAGCAGTGAAGGATCAGTTGAAACAGGTCTTAAGGGACTTGCCAGATCAGCAGGCTCTTGCCCTAGCTGATCTACCTAGAGCCTTATGCTTTGCGGTGGACGCTATAAAGGATTCAATCCATCAGGCCTCCCGCCTTACGCTGTCTGTAGTACATATGCACAGGCTTTTATGGCTCAAAAACTGGTCTGCTGAAGCTCCCTGTAAAAAATTGCTGGTCAGCTTCCCATTTCATGGTGAACGCTTATTCGGGGAAGACCTGGACAAATATATCCAGAGAATTTCCAGCGGTAAAAGTACACTTTTGCCGGTTAAAAACAGAGTTAGAGGTCCCTCTTTTAAGAGGCCTGCTTCTCCAGTCCCTAGGACATCGGCTGTGAAACAGTTCCGACGGCCTCCTCGGTCAAATCCCGGAGGTAAAAATCAGGGACAATTGCAGGGTAACAAGAAGCCCTGGAGCAGGAGAGGTACAAAACCTCCCCCAAAGTCAAATGCATGAAGGGTTGCCCCCACTCAATCGGGTGGGGGGAAGACTTCAGTTGTTCACAGAGACCTGGCGGGACACGATCAGAGACAGATGGGTGCTCTCCGCAGTAAGTCTGGGATACAAATTGGAGTTAAAAGACTCCCCTCCTTCCCACTTTATAAGGTCAAACGTGCCAAGGGATCCCCAGAAGAGAGGATCCCTCCTGTTGGCACTAGAACAATTATTGCTCCAAGCAGTAATTATAGAGGTTCCCCTGGAAGAATGGGGGTTCGGGTTTTACTCAAACCTCTTTACAGTCCCGAAGCCAAACGGGGACGTGAGGCCCATATTAAATCTAAAAGGGCTAAACAAATTCCTACATATCAGGACTTTCCGGATGGAGTCGATCCGATCGGTGGCCACTGCCCTACAAGGGGAGGAATGGTTAGCCTCGATCGACATCAAAGATGCTTATTTGCACATTCCCATCTTTCCAGCCCACCAAAAATGTCTACGCTTTGCGGTAGAAGGGCGCCATTTTCAGTTCAGAGCCTTACCCTTCGGTCTGGCCACAGCACCACGCGTGTTCACAAAAATTCTGGCCCCATTATTGGCCAATCTAAGAACACGAGGTGTAACGATAATGGCATATCTAGACGACTTGTTGCTGATAGACCACTCAGTGGAAAAACTAGAAGTGGTTGTTCACGAGACAATCAAGTATCTGGAATATCACGGTTGGATTATCAACCGAGACAAGTCAGCCCTAAAACCAGTCAAAAGTCTGGAATACTTGGGGCTAAGGCTGGATTCAGACCAGAGAAAAATTTTCTTGCCTCAAGAAAAGGGGTCGTCTTTGAGAGATTTGATCCACTTAGTGGGTACAAAAAGACAGCCATCCATACGCCTGTGCATGAGGCTGCTGGGAAAAATGGTGGCATCATTCGAAGCAGTACCCTACGGTCAATTCCATTCAAGGAATTTGCAAAGGGCCATACTGTCAGCCTGGAACAAAAAAGTTCAGGCCCTAGACTTACCAATGTCCTTGTCCCCTTCCGTTCGCAAGAGCCTCCGCTGGTGGTTGGTTCCCCAGAATCTGGAAAGAGGGAAATCCTTCAGTCCGATTTCTTGGAAGGTGGTCACTACAGATGCCAGCCTTATAGGCTGGGGAGCAGTACTGGAGCAATGGTCTCTCCAGGGCAGATGGTCGGATGCAGAAAAGGCCCTGCCCATCAATCTCTTAGAGATACGAGCAGCCCGGTATGCCCTAGTAGCATGGACATCCAAACTCCAAGAGTCCCCTGTCAGAATTCAATCAGACAATGCCACAGCAGTGGCATATATCAATCATCAGGGGGGCACCAGGAGTCGTGCAGCCCAGAGGGAAGTAAATTACATCCTGAAATGGGCAGAAAGATATGTCCCAGCCATATCTGCGGTATTCATTCCAGGAGTGGAGAATTGGAAGGCGGACTTTCTAAGTCGCCAACAATTATGCCCAGGGGAATGGTCCCTTCATCCCGAGGTTTGCCGGACAATATGTCAGCGGTGGGGAACACCGGATGTAGATCTGCTAGCATCCAGATTCAACGCAAAAGTGGACAGGTTTGTCTCTTGGACAAGGGATCCCCTAGCTTGCGGCTCGGATGCCCTAGTGTTCCCTTGGGATCAGTTCAAGCTGATATATGCATTCCCACCGCCACAATTGTTACCTCGATTACTCCGCAGAATCAGGGTAGAAAAGAAACCAGTGATTCTGGTGGCTCCAGCGTGGCCCCGAAGAGCATGGTACGCGGAGATTGTAAAGATGTCTGTGGGGAGTCCTTGGACCCTCCCACATCGTCCGGACCTGCTTTCGCAAGGACCGATATACCACCCTTCCTTACCAGCCCTAGGTTTGACGGCCTGGCTATTGAAGCCCACATTCTAAAAAAGAGAGGGCTCTCTAATTCTGTGGTATCTACCATGATCAATGCCAGGAAGCCGGTATCCAGGCAGATCTACTATAGAATCTGGAAGGCGTACATCGCCTGGTGTGAGGCCAAGAAATGGCATCCACGTAAATACGTAATAGGTAGGATTCTGGACTTCCTACAGTGGGCTGTAGATAGGAAGCTTGCCTTGAGTACTATCAAGGGTCAGATTTCGGCCTTGTCAATATTTTTTCAAAGGCCCTTGGCTTCGCATTCACTAGTCAAAGCCTTTATACAAGGAGTGATGCGTATTAGTCCTCCGGTTAATATTCCCATATGTCCATGGGATCTAAACCTGGTTCTGTCGGTTCTACAGAAACAACCATTTGAACCATTACAGCATATTTCTTTGGTTCTTCTCACCAGGAAATTGATTTTTCTAGTAGCCATTTGTTCGGCTAAAAGAGTGTCGGAATTAGCAGCTATGTCCTGTAAGGAGCCATATCTGGTTATCCATAAGGACAGAGTAGTGTTACGTCCCCATCCAGCCTTTCTTCCTAAGGTGGTATCGAGGTTTCATTTGAACCAAGATGTGGTTCTTCCTTCTTTTTTCCCCAAACCTACTTCGGTAGAGGAAAAGTTATTGCATTCTTTGGATGTAGTAAGAGCAGTTAAAGCTTATCTAAAAGCCACTGCTTAGATTCGCAGAACGGATACTTTGTTTATTCTGCCGGAAGGCCCCAGAAAGGGTCAGGCAGCATCAAAATCTACTTTAGCCAAGTGGATTCGACAGGTCATAATGCAAGCCTATGGCTTGAGAAGGAGACCGCCTCCGTTCAAAGTTAGGGCGCACTCCACGAGAGCAGTTGGAACTTCATGGGCAGCGCATCACCAGGCCTCCCTGGCTCAAATCTGTAAGGCCGCAACATGGTCTTCAGTACACACGTTTACTAGGTTCTACCAGGTGGACGTTAGAAGTCAGGAGGATGTCGCCTTTGGGCGCAGTGTGTTGCAGGCCGCAAAAGATCCTCATGTCTGATAGCGCTCAGCTTATGTATGGTGTATCCCCCCCCCTCGTTGGGCATTGCTTTAGGACATCCCATTAGTAATGACTATGTCGCTCTGTGTCCCGTGATGTACGAGAAAGAAAATAGGATTTTTATAACAGCTTACCTGTAAAATCCTTTTCTTGGAGTACATCACGGGACACAGAGCTCCCGCCCCTCTTTAGGGACACTTATTGCTTTGCTACAAAACTGAGGCGCTCCCGGATGGGAGGGGCTTATATAGGGGAGGGTACTTCCGGTTTTGGAAGTTGCCAGTGCCAGCACCTGAAGGTATCTATATAACCCATTAGTAATGGCTATGTCGCTCTGTGTCCCGTGATGTACTCCAAGAAAAGGATTTTACAGGTAAGCTGTTATAAAAATCCTATTTTTTTGTCTTAAGTGATTGAATAATGACTAAAAAAAAGAAAAAATTACAAAAAGTTGTCACTAAATGATATATTGCTCACACATGCCATGGTTATATGTGGAATTGCACCCCAAAATACATTTTGCTGCTTCTCCTGAGTACGGGGATACCACATGTGTGGGACTTTTTAGGAGCCTAGCCGCGTACGGGCCCCCGAAAACCAAGCACCGCCTTCAGGATTTCTAAGGGCACAAATTTTTGATTTCACTCCTCACTACCTATCACAGTTTCGAAGGCCATAAAATGCCAAAATAGCACAAAACCCCCCCAAATGACCCCATTTTGGAAAGTAGACACCCCAAGCTATTTGCTGAGAGGCATGGTGAGTATTTTACAGCTCTCCTTTGTTTTTGAAAATGAAGAAAGAAAATCATTTTTTTTTTTTTTTTTTCAATTTTCAAAACTTTGTGACAAAAAGCGAGATCTACAAAATACTCACCATACCTCTCAGCAAATAGCTTGGGGTGTCTATTTTCCAAAATGGGGTAATTTGGGGGGGTTTTGTGCCATCTGGGCATTCCATGGCCTCCGAAACTGTGATAGGCAGTGAGGAGTGAAATCAAAAATGTATACCCTTAGAAAGCCTGAAGGCGGTGCTTGGTTTCGGGGGCCCGTACGCGGCTAGGCTCCCAAAAAGTCTCACACATGTGGTATCCCCGTACTCAGGAGAAGCAACAGAATGTATATTGGGGTGTAATTCCACATATACCCATGGCATGTTTGAGCAATATATCATTTAGTGACAACTTTGTGCAAAAAAAATAAATAAAATAAATTAATTGTCTTTTTTCCGCAACTTGTGTCAACATATAAAATATTCCATGGACTGGACATGCCTCTCAGTATATAGCTTGGGGTGTCTGCTTTCCAAAATGGGGTCATTTGGGGGGGTTTTGAACTGTCCTGGCATTTTATACACAACATTAGGAAGCTTACATCCACTCTTCTAACCACTTGAAGACAAAGCCCTTTCTGACACTTTTTGTTTACATGAAAACATATTTTTTTTTTTGCAAGAAAATTATGTTGAACCCCCAAACATTATATATTTAAAGCAAAGGCCCTACAGATTAAAATGGTGGGTGTTGCATTTTTTTTTCCACACAGTATTTGCGCAGCGATTTTTCAAACGCATTTTTTGGGGAAAAAATAAACTTTTTTTTAATTTTAATGCACTAAAACACACTATATTGCCCAAATGTTTGATGAAATAAAAAAGATGATCTTAGGCCGAGTACATAGATACCAAACACGACATGCTTTAAAATTTTGCACAAACGCACAGTGGCGACAAACTACATACATTTTTAAAAGCCTTTAAAAGCCTTTACAGGTTACCACGTTAGATTTACAGAGGAGGTCTACTGCTAAAATGACTGCCCTCGATGTGACCTTCGCGGTGATACCTCACATGCATGATGCAATTGCTGTTTACATATGACGCCAGACCGACGCTTGCGTTCGCCATTGCGCAAGAGCAGGGAGGGACAGGGGTGCTTTTTTTTTTATTATTAATTTTGCTTTTTTATTTTATTTTTAAACTTTTCCTTCCATATATATTTTTTTAGCATTTTTATTGTTATCTCAGGGAATGTAAATATCCCCTATGATAGCAATAGGTAGTGACAGGTACTCTTTTTTTGAAAAAACTGGGGTCTATTGGACCCTATATCTTTCCTCTGCCCTCAAAGCATCTGACCACACCAAGATCGGTGTGATAAAATGCTTTCCCAATTTCCCAATGGCGCTTTTTATATCTGGGGGGAGATATTCCCTCCCACTGCTTGTAAAAGCAGTCCAGAGGCTAATTAGCCGCTAAGATTGCTTTTACATGAAAGTCGGCCGCTGGCTGAAAAGAATGATACCAAGATGATACCTAAACCCGCAGGCATCAATCTGGTATAACCATTCAAAGTCCAGCAACATACCAGTACGTTGCTGGTCCTTGTTGGAAATGTATTGTAATTTTTTTTTTTATGCAGCCTGTTGGCTGAACGAAAAAAAGAGATTGATCGGTGGGTATGCCCACCATTAGAATACCTCCCTTCATCCACCCACTTCTAATGATAGGCATACATGCACCATTTATATATGCCGAAGCATCCTCCCGCAAAAGTTATGCCGCACACACATGGTCAGACTTTTCCACGGGCAAGCCTCAGTCGGAATTTTGACCGTATGTACGCGGCATTAGGAGCAAAATCGCTCCTCCGCCCCTGCTGCCCCCATGCTTCAGCATATATTCTCTTCTTTTTTTTTAACTGTGGTGGTGAAATCACCTTCTACAGCACTGGAGTCGCAGGGATCAGGCCTGTCTCTGCAAACGCTGCAGTAAGGTGTATTGTGTTTTGTAAGTGACAGTGATCGATCGATACTGCACTTGGGTGGCCTGGGCTGGACGGAGGGGCAAAACGCAGGTGCTAGCAGGTATCTGGGCTGATCCCGCTAACACTGCGTTTTTGGGAACCCTAAACTGCTGGGGACGCTAGTATAGATCTGATCAGATCAGATATTAATCTGTTCAGATACTATACCACTAAGGGAGGTGTATGCTTCACGCGTGGGTGTTAGCGTTACTGGCACTAACCTGACGCTGCCTGGGGCGACGCAGACCCTCTCTGACGCTAAAACCTAATTTATATCACCCGCCGGGCGATCAGGGGGTTAAACCTTTATCTGGTTATATACGGCGGGTGCCCTGACACTATAAAAAGCAAACTAACCAGCGTCACCCGTAACACTTATATGGTGATCACTGGTGAAAGGGTTAACTAGGGGCAATCAGGGGGTTAAACCTTTATTAGGTAATATATGGGGGTACCTGACGCTATACAAAAACCTGATGGGGAACCTAAATAACAAAATAACTAACTGGCTAACCAGTGTCACTCGTAACACTTATATGGTGATCACTGGTGAAAGGGTTAACTAGGGGCAATTAGGGGGTTAAAACCTTTATTAGATAATAATATGGGGGTACCTGACACTATAAAAACCTGCGGCGAACCTAAAAAAAATAACTGGCTACCTATCGGCATCACCGACACTAAGACAGCGATCAGAAAAACGATCGCTTAGTGACACTGGCAAAAGGGGGTGAAAGGGTTACATGGGGGGGGCGATCAAGGAGTTAAACCTTTATTAGGTAATATATGGGGGTACCCGACGCTATAAAAACCTGCGGCGAACCTAAAAAAATAACTGGCTACCTATCGGCATCACCGACACTAATACAGCGATCAGAAAAACGATCGCTTAGGGGGCGTGTCCTGATGTGAACAGCGGCGGACGTGTCTGTGGGGAGCTCCGGGAATCCTGATCCTAATCCGTCGCCATCCGTGCATCAATCTGTCTAATCCACGCTGATTTACCTGCCAGCCTGTTCCTCTTGGTCCCCTGAAGTGTCCTGGGCCAACATCTCGCAGCGGAGCTGCCGGGGGTCGCCTGCCCGGCACAGCTCCGTCCTCCCGCGGCCGCCGCCATCTTGCCGGCTTGTGATTTTTTCTGGAGCTCGGATCCCGGCCTGCCTGGAGGTAAGGAAGGTCATCCACTCCCTCCTGCCTGCCCATCCGCTCATCCAGCACGATCCGGAGGCCTGTCTGGCCGTTTGGGGTGTCCACGGCGGCCGCGGCTTAGTGCGGCCTAGTGAGGCCTACAGAGCACCGGAGTTTCCTGAGCCGCTACCCCACGGGGGCGAGCTGCGGCCGGCGCGGCCGAACTCCGGGGACTCAGATTGGCTGCTTTCATCCATCCGCCCGCCCATCATTGCACACCACTGCCCTGGCCTGGTGTGCAGCCCTGTAGAGACTGCCTATCCTGCAGAGGTCCTCTGCCACCAGTCTATCCCTGCCCCACCAACCTGGGCCACCTCCACCCTTGTACCTCCATCCTTGCATCCCCACTAACCTGTCAGTTGGGTGCCTGCTGCTGAGGGACAGGCGCCTGGTGGTCCCCAGTGGTTGACGGCTGCGGCTTGTCTCCTGGACGCTCCTCTGGGCACGGTTACATATCCTCCCTCTGGGTGACCTGCCTGATGCCCTCCTCTTCCAAAAAGGGAAAGGGGAACTCCAGAGCCGCTAAGGTGACCGCACCGCTCCAGGTGCCATCGCCCCCTTCCCCGCAAACGGACCCCATACTGGTCGGGCGAATCCGGGCCTTGCTGGCCGAACTGGAAATGGATCCCTGTGAGGCCCCAATGGCAGAGGGGCTAGCCCCGCCATCTCCTGACGGCACAGCCATAATCCTCGCTGCGATCGAGCAGAGTAGGACTTCGCTGCTAGTGCGCATTGACCACCTTGCTGAGGAGTGCGTTCTCATACGTAATGACCTGGACAAGATACGGGGGAGGATGTCCGAAACTGAATCAAGAGTATCGGCCACTGAGGATCTAACGGCCACTCATTCCACCTCCATTGCTGAGCTATAACGCACAGTGCAGTCCCTTGTCGCAAAGTCAGATGACGCGGAAAACAGGCTGCGGCGCAACAATGTCAGAGTCATTGGTCTGCCTGAGGGAGAGGAGGGGGATCGCCCTGCTGTAATTGCGGAGGAGTTCTTCAAAACTCTCCTGGGCTTTACGGATGTTCCCCCCACATACGTTGTTGAACGGGCCCACCGAGTGCCTACGGGCAGAGCCATCCCGGGGAACCCTCCCAGGCCTTTCCTGGTCCGCTTCCTCAACTACCGGGACAGGGACAAGATTCTCTCCGAGGCCCGCAAACATCCCACACTCAAATATTGCAACACCTCAGTTCTTCTTTTCCCTGACTTTTCAGCAGATTTGCAAAGAAAGAGAAAGACCTTCAATGATGTCCGCAGACGACTCAGGGACAAGAACATTAAATATAGCATGCTTTACCCCAGCCGTCTGCGAGTCCAACATGACGGAACGGTCCGCTTCTTCGACAACCCTGCGGATGCTGATAGCTGGCTAACCACCTTGCGGTGAAAGATTCTCCTCATTAGTCCATGTGATGCACGATTCTTCTTCATCCTGGTTTGCTTTATCCTATTTTATCCCTGTAAGCACCGGAGTTACCCCAAATGTACCTCTACAAGTTTACCACAGTTGACCCCCCCCCCCCCATTGGGGTGTTTTTTTTCTTTTTTTTTTTTTTCTTGAAGAGCGGAGAACCTGGTAGCCTACTTCTACCTGGGGCACTCCTGCAACCTGGAGGGACTATACTACTGCTCCAGATTGCCAGGTCCCCCCACACTGCGATGGGATGCAGGTTCCCTCAACCTCGCCTACTGTTATAGGTTGAACTCACGCTGAGGTTATCCCAGGGACTTTGAGCCTCCAGAAGGCGACATCTACTATTAAAGTTTAGGGTAAGAAACTGCCTTGGCGACAGTTGGGGTTATGCCAGGCGGTAGGGCGTTACATGTACTCTTGTTTAGTTACCACACCTGCTCAGGTTCCGCACCATTCTTCTTGCTGGACTACGTTGTCTTCATCTTGTTCTTTTCTCCTGTTCACCTCTTTTCTCTACAGACTCACTGGACTACTACATCTTCTGAACTGCCTCTGCAGCGGGCCTATGGCCAGGACGCTACTGGATGTGGGTCTTCTATGATCCTGTTGTTATTGAGCTTCCCTATTCTAAATGGGTATAGATTTAAAGTTGATATCTTGGAATATTAGAGGACTGAATGACAAGGTGAAAAGGTCATTATTGTTTAAATTTCTGCAGTCTCACAAACCTCACGTTCTGTTTCTTCAAGAAACTCACCTGACGGGCAGTAAAATTCTAACACTTAAACGGGCATGGGTTAAACAAGGGTTCCATGCCACATATTCCTCCTACGCGAGGGGCGTGACTATTCTGCTGAACAAGTCGCTCCCTTACTTGGTGGAACAGGTCTTCATGGATCCAGGGGGACGATACCTCATCCTAATTCTTGAACTGTATGCCCAACGCTGGGCAATGGTCAATGTATATATCCCTCCTCCGTTTGATTCCTCCATCCTGTACACCATCCTTACAAAAATAGCCCCTCTCCAGGTCCACAATATTCTAGTTGGAGGGGACTTTAACGCCATCCTAGATCATAACAGAGACACTACAAATCCCCTTAGACTTGCCCCCCCTGATTTGGCCCTCTGGGCGGACACTTTTGGTCTCCAGGAAATCTGGCGGTGGAAGCATCCGGAGGATAGGACGTATTCACACATCTCAGCACCGCATAGGTCTGGGTCTCGCATAGACTTCATATTTGGGTCGGCTTCTGCTCTGTCTCAGGTCGGAGCGGTCTCCTATCTCCCGGCAGGTCTTTCAGACCACTCACCGCTGGAGCTGGGCTTGACTCTGGGTACCTCCCGCGAGCCGGGATGTTGGAAGCTAGCGTCCCATTGGATAGGTAATCCTCAAATCCAAGAGTTGGTGGAGCCCAAACTTGTAGACTACTGGCTAACAAATGTGGGGTCGGCTTCCTTTGATGTGGTCTGGGAGGCGGGCAAGGCTTATGCCCGAGGGGAATATATCTCCTCTATTAAGGCAGTGAGATCCGGCTTTGCGTCGCAGACCACTCAATTGGAACAGAACGAAGGAACGGCACTGGAACTTTTTACGGGGCATCCGACACCTGAAAATTATTCTGCTCTAGCCCAGGCGAGGAGAGATCTGAAGCTCCATTACACCTCGCTGGTGCACTCTGATACGCGGAAGTTTGTAGCCAAGCTTTTCGAGTCAGGGGACAAGAATGGCAAACTACTGGCCAACCTAGTGGCAGAACCCACGCTCCAAACGGTAATCCCTAGAATTCAGACTTCCACTGGTTGCCAAGTTACTGACCCCGAGGGTATACTGAGGGAATTTCATCTCTTTTATAGCAAATTGTATGATGACCCATTCTCTGGCTCAGCTGCTGCTGGGTTAGAGGAACTAGGGGGAATTACTTTGCCTCTTCTTTCTGAGGAGGACAGGGTCGCGCTAGATAAGCCCTTGACACGTCTAGAAATAGAAGCTGCAATCTACTCCTTGCCCAACAATAAATCCCCGGGCCCCGATGGTTTACCTGGGGACTGGTACAAAACTCACGCTGCCTTACTGGCCCCCAAGCTAACACAGTTGTTCACAGATTGCTTGGAATCCGATAGGATACCGGATAGCATGTACCAGGCACATATAGTGCTGCTGCCCAAACCAGGGAAGGACCCCACTTGCTGCTCGTCCTATAGACCCATTTCGTTGCTGAATTCCGATCTTAAAATACTCACCAAAGCACTAGCCAATAGAATCATGACAGTTTTACCGTCCCTTGTCAATATAGATCAGACAGGCTTCATGCCTGGCAAGTCCACGGACATTAACATTAGACGAGTCTTTACCCATCTCCAGCTCCCACCCGAGGAGACTGCCTCCCGGGTCCTGGTATCTCTCGATATCGAAAAGGCTTTCGATACAGTTAGATGGTCTTATATGATGCAGGTTCTGGAGGGTTTTGGCTTTGGCCCAACTTTCCGGAAATGGATCGGCTTACTATATAGGGCCCCCACTGCCCGTATCAAACTAAATGGTAGGCTCTCACCCTCCTTTCCGATTAGGAGGGGGACAAGACAGGGATGTCCTCAATCACCTGCGCTGTTTGCCCTGGTGATGGAGCCTTTAGCTTAGGCCTTGCGGAGGTCGAGCGAGGTGTCTGGAGTGCGGGTCGGCTCGGTGACCGAGAAGCTGGCATTGTATGCCGATGATTTAATCCTTTTCCTCCGGGACCCTGGTCCCTCGCTCACCAGGGCGCTTCGGCTTCTGGATCATTTTTCGACTCTCTCTGGCTTTCGAACCAACTGGAGCAAATCCTTAATTTTGCCCATAGATCCCGGGGCAAGGAAGCTGAGTGATCCTACTTCACCTCTACAATGGGCAGATACCATTAGATACCTAGGAATTAATATCTCTCCCAACACCCAGGATTTTTTCAAACTTAATTTGTCCCCGGTGCTGCAGTGGTGTAAATTAAAACTGAAGGCCTGGTCGAACCTCCCATTATCTCTTATAGGGAGAATTAACTTAATTAAAATGAAACTACTCCCGGTCTTGCTGTATATTTTGCGGCATTCTCCGGTCTGGATCCCCAAGTCTCTTTTCCAGCAGCTAGACTCCTCAGTGGCTTCCTTCTTGTGGCAATCACATCCGGCTAGATTCAGTAAAAAGATCTTGCGTAGACCATGGACACAGGGGGGACTTGCCTGCCCAGACTTTCACACCTACTATTTAGCAGCAATGCTCACCCATGCACATAACTGGCTGATCTCGGACGACACCAATGCATCAGTCGTCCTAGAGGCAGCACGCTTGGGATCCTTTGAGGCCCTTCGCAACGCACTTTATAGGGGGTCCGGGGGCTCCCCGGTACCTTTACCTCCGGCTATGAAAGCGATTATTAAGGCATGGTACATAGTAGTGATTAAACCTAATTTGGCAAGGGCCAGATGGTCCCCTAATACACCACTTTGGTGTAATCCAAGGTTGCGGGAATTCCACTCTCTACAGGACCCGGGTTTGTGGGCCGGTAAGGGCATCAAGTATTTGAGGGATATCTGCGATGTGTTGGGGTTATTTACATTCGATAGGCTAAAGAACAAATTCCAGCTTCCGAACTCTTTCTTCTTCAGGTTCCTGCAGCTCCGCCACGCCTTTAATTCGCAATTCGGGTCGGTTCAGCTTCGGATGGAGCTTGATGACCTGGAGATTCTGCTAGACGATGCCGAGCTTCCAAAACCTTTATCCAAAATTTATAGAGCACTTCTACCATCCATCCAGGTTGGACTGGATGATCTGCGCGGCCTGTGGCGGGCGGAGATGCAGGAGCTGGACAGTGAAGACTGGGAGGACATGTGGGACTATCCATTCCAGCCACTGGTCGCTACTAGGGACAAATTGATCCAATTCAAAATCCTCCACAGGATCTATTACAAGCCCCAACGCCTTCATTGCATATACCCAGCCCTGTCGGCTGGCTGTTGGAGATGCTCTGCTACTCCTGCGGGCTTCACACATATATTCTGGGACTGCCCACAGATTCAGGACTATTGGCGGGAGGTAACTCAATTTATTCACAACCTAACTACCATTCCTATTCCCCTGACAATTAGTGTCTGCCTTCTCGGCCTGGTGGAGCAACTGGCACTGTCCAAAGCAACACGTACCCTTATAGGTATCCTTCTCTTTTATGCAAGAAAAGCCTTAGTATTAAAGTGGAAGTCAAACACCCCCCCCCACCCTGACCTCTTGGAAACAGCTAGTTAACACAATGATACCCCTCTATAAAGCGACGTATCTGTCTCGAGGATGCCCCAAAAAATATGAAAAAGTCTGGCATTTGTGGACAGACTCTGAATCCACAACTGATGACCAGCCGCAGGGGGAGTGACTTAGATGGATCTCCTGGGTACCCACCTGGGGTGCTTGGCACTGAGGTCCTAATCCGAATAGGTAAACGGAGGTGTAAGCATAATCTAAAAGATGATCGTGCCTACTCCTAATTGCTCCAGTACAGTTCTATACAGGCAGTTAGGAACGAGATGAGGTCCTACAAGAAACAATAACTCCTGCTGAAATCCTATCATGGGTAACCTGAGAGGTGTTTATGTTGTGTTTAGCTAGAAGTATTTAGCGTTAGGGTGTGATGGTATTTTCTTTTGTTGTGCATGTGGTTATGCGCAATGTTTGGCTGGGGTATGCCCCTATGGCCTTGTTTTGTAATTCAACAGTACAAAAAGCATTAATAAAAATAATAAAAAAAAAAAAAAAAAAAGAAAAACGATCGCTTAGTGACAGCGTTGCTGGGGGGTAAAAGGGTTTCCTGGGGTGGCGATTAAGGGGTTAAACCTTTATTAGGGGGGTTAGGGGGCTACACTGGACCTAAAACACCCTGCCCTGACACTTTTACAGTCACAAATGTCACTGATTGCAGTGATCAGTAAATAAATGGTCACTGCAATCAGTGACACTGTGAATGGGGGCTGGGGGGTGATCTGGGGGTGTATGGGGGGGCCTGGGGGGGGCGATCGTGTGCCTATGTGTGTGGTGTCAGTGTGCTGTTTAGTGCACTAACCTCTGTGTCTTCTCTCATGGGGCGCTCGGTATATGTGAGCGCTGCATGAGAGATGACATCACTTCCTCCTGCCTGTGTAAACATTACACAGGCAGAGGAAGCTTTTCATTCGCGGGGAGCGATCGCGAGGGGGTGGCCGGAAACTAATGGCCGTCCCCTCATCACGGATCGCTCCCGGAACGATGCCGACCGCTCACTGTATAGAAGGGGGGTCCGATGGGACCCCCCAACTATACGAAGGCAGGCACGTACAGGTACGTGATTGTGCCTGTCCGTGCCATTCTGCCGACGTATATATAAGTGGTTAAGTGGGAGAACTTGCACAATTGGTGGCTGACTAAATACTTTTTTGCCCCACTGTATGCATAGCCATAGATATCATTAATAAAGTGTAATAAAGTGATTTGTGCAACAAGCTCATTAAACAGTCCACATTCAGTGAAAGTTCATGTACTGCAAACTTTGCAGTGCATGAACTTTCACTGAATGTGGACTGTTTAATTAGCAGGGGCTATTGATGGACACATTAGCTGCATTTGATGGGCACAGTGGCTGCGTTTGATTGGCACAGTGGCTGCATTTGATGGGCACAGTGGCTGCGTTTGATGGGCACAGTGGCTGCGTTTGATGGGCACAGTGGCTGCGTATGATGGACACAGTGGCTGCGTTTGATGGGCACAGTGGCGGCAATTGATGGCACAGTGGCTGCGTTTGATTGGTACAGTGGCTGCGCTTGATGGGCACAGTGGCTGCGCTTGATGGGCACAGTGGCTGCGCTTGATGGGCACAGTGGCTGCGCTTGATGGGCACAGTGGCTGCGTTTTATTGGCACAGCGGCTGCGTTTGATGGGCACAGTGGTGGCAATTGATGGGCACAGTGGCTGCGTTTGATGGGCACAGTGGCTGCGTTTGATGGGCACAGTGGTGGCAATTGATGGGCACAGTGGCTGCGCTTGATGGGCACAGTGGCTGTGTTTCATTGGCACAGTAGCTGTGTTTGATTGGTACAGTGGCTGCGTTTCATTGGCACAGTGGCTGTGTTTAATGGGCACAGTGGTGGTAATTGATGGCACAGTGGCTGCGTTTGATGGGCACAGTGGCTGCATTTGATGGGCACAGTGGTGGCAATTGATGGCACAGTGGCTGTGTTTGATATGCACAGTGGCTGCGTTTGATGGGCACCGTGGCTGCATTTGATAGGGGCGGATATGGTTAGAAGAGCCCCTTGCTGTATTGAGAAAAGCATCCGCCCATCATAAAGCACTGGCCATCATGCTATCTCTAACCATATCCGCCCTTTTGAGAAAAGCATCCGCTTGCTTGCTAGAAGGGGGGGGGGGTGGCATTCAAGGACCCGGCCTTGGGGCGGCAAAGGGAGTAAATCCGGGCCTGGTGGCGGTGGACGTGGTATACTTGGATTTTGCGAAAGCGTTCGATACAGTTCCCCACACACGGCTAATGTGTAAGGTAAAGTCTACAGGATTGGAAATATCAATTTGTAAATGGATAGAAAACTGGCTAAAAGACAGAATTCAGAGAGTAGTGGTTAATGATTCTTACTCTGAATGATCTAAGGTTATCAGTGGTGTACCCCAAGGTTCAGTGCTGGGACCCTTACTTTTTAATATATTTATAAATGATATTGGGTCTGGGATCAAAAGTAAAATTTCTGTCTTTGCAGATGACACTAAGCTATGCAGTGGAATAACGTCCTTACAGGATGTCGCCAATTGACAAGCCGACCTAAATGCAGTGTCTAATTGGGCAACTGAGGTTTAAAGGGGTTGTAAAGCTATGTCTTTTTTCACCTTAATGCATCCTATGCATTAAGGTAAAAAAACACCATGCAGTCACCGGCCCCCCCGAGCCCCCATTTTACTTACCTGAGACCCGAATCTCCTTGGGCGCGATCCCGCGTTACTTTCACCGAGCTCTAGTTGGCTCTTTATTGGATGATTGATAGAAGCGCAGCCATTGGCTTCCGCTGCTGTCAATCAAATCAATGACGCGGCATGCCGGGGGGCGGGCCGAGTCATACACTTGGCGGCTATGGCCGCCAAGAGTATCACACGGGAGCACGCCCGCAAGGTAACCCCCACGGGAGACCGCTTCCCAGAGAGGGTTAGCTCTTGCGGGGAGGAGCCGCGAAGGCCACCGTGGGACCCAGAAGACGACGTTCGGGGCCACGCTGTGCAAAAGGAACTGCACAGTGGAGGTAAGTATGAAATGTTTGTTTGAAAAAAAAAACGAACCCATAGTATCCCTTTAATGCTGATCAATGTAAAGTGATGCACTTGGGGGCTAAGAATATGCATGCATCATACATACTAGGGGGAGTACAACTGGTGGGATCCATAGTGGAGAAGGATCTGGGGGTTTTGGTAGATCATAAGCTCAATCATAGCATAGAATGCCAAGCTACCATTTCCAAAGCGAACAAAGTCCTTTCTTGTATTAAGGGAGGTATGGACTCCAGAGAGCGAGAGATGTCATTTTGCCCCTGTACAAATCATTAGTAAGGCCTTATCTGGAATATGCAGTTCAGTTTTGGGCACCAGTTCTCAAAAAGGATATTGGGGAACTGGAGAAAGTGCAGAGAAGGGCAACCAAACTGATAAGAGGCATTGAGGAGCTCAGCTATGAGGAAAGATTAGAGGAACTGCATTTATTCACTCTTGAGAAGAGGAGATTAAGGGGGGGATATGATTAACATGTACAAAAACATAATAGTAGTCCATACAGTGAATTTGGTGTTGAGTTATTCACTTTAAGGTCATCACAGAGGACAAGTGGGCACTCTTTACGTCTAGATGAAAAAAGATTTTATCTCCAAATACGGAAAGGTTTCTTCACAGTAAGAGCTGTGAAAATGTGGAATAGACCCCCTCCAGACGTTTTTCTGGCCAGCTCAGTAGATTGCTTTAAAAAAGGCCTGGATTTGTTTCCTAAATGTACATAATATAACTGGGTACTAACATTTATAGGTAAAGTTGATCCAGGGAATATCCGATTGCCTCCCGGGGGATAAGGAATGGATTTTTTCCCCTGCTGTAGCAAATTGGATCATGCTTTTTTGGGATTTTTCGCCTTCCTCAGGATCAAATGTGGGTGAAGGATTGTGTATATGGGATTGTATTTTTTTTTTTTAAGTTGAACTAGATGGGCTTGTGTCTTTTTTCAACCTGACTAACTATAACTATATAGCAACATCAATGTCAGTTAGTGACCCTCCCAGCCAGTGTCTGTTAAGCCTCGTACACACGGTCGGACTTCCATCTGACTTTTCCGGGGTTTTTTGTCCGAACGGAGTTGGTCGGGAACACCCATAGCATACACACGCTCTGACTTTTCTGCAAACTTTCCCAAAACTTTTTGCAACATCACGTGGTTTTTCTGCTCTTTACTGCCACCCTTTGGTCAACTTCTGCTATTGTTGGTTGATTTTAACATTAGTTCTTTTGTCCATCGGACAAAAGTCCGATGGTTTTCTGTACACACGGTCAGACTTTGCTCCATCGGAGTTTTGGGCAAAAGTTTGTCCGTTTGCAGACCCAACTTTTGTCCGATGAAAATAAGAAAAAAGCAAAAAAAGTTTGTCCGATGGAGCGTACACACGGTCGGATTGTTGGTCCAACTTGCTCAAAATGAAGTTTGTTGGCCAAAAGTCCGACCGTGTGTACGGGGCTTAAGCGCCAGTCACACTATAAGACATTGGTCACCACCATTACCAGTTTAGCACCTATAGCTGCTTAAATTCTGCTTAAATTCCAGTATATATACCATCGTTTGTAGACATTATAACTTTCACACAAACCAATTAATATACACGTATGGAGATTTTTTTTTTTTTTTTTTTTTACCAAAGACATGTATCAGAATACATTTTGGCTTAAATGTATGAAGAAATATGATTTTATTGGATATGTTTTATAACACAAAGTAGAAATTATTTTTTTCTATTTTTTTTTGTTTAAATAATAAAAATAAAAAAATCCCACCAAAAGAAAGCTCTATTTTTGTGAAAAGAAATGATATAAATTGCATTTGGGTACAGTATTGCATGACCGTGCAATTGCCAGTTAAATTAGCGCAGTGCTGAATAGAAAAAAATGCCCTGGTCATGAAGGCGGTAAAACTTTCCAGAGGTCAAGTGGTTAAAAAAAAAACGAAAGCATTAGTACATAATTCTACTAACAAAACATTACTACCTTTTGTTTACCTACTACTGTGTTATTAAGCCCGTCTTTAAAATATCTTCATAAATAGATATATCTTTATTATAGCAACACCCTACGTTGTTATTGTCAGTGTTGTAGAAACCGGGAAATTTGTTCTAATCATTTTTGTAAATAATTATCCTAAGTATATTTCCAGTTTAAACATTCTTTCTTCCAACATAAACAGTGAAGTGATACATGTTTCAAGAATGACTGTTGGTATACAAATGACTGATTGAAGTTGCGTCTAAATAAAAGGTTAAGTAATTCATACAGCTTAATAAAAAAATAAAAGTCCTCTGAACGTTTGGTTATGAATTATTTCAGTGTAATATATGACAGGTATACTTCTTTAAAAGGCCAATACATAGTTTTCACAATTCAGTAGAGTGGGTGACAATGTATTAGTTTGGATTGGGGTCCCTAATTAAGGGACAGATTTGCATCAATCCGCCCTTACAATAAATTCAGCCCTTACAATAGGGGCTGTATTTACATCTCAGTAAGCATCACGTAAGACAGACTTTTTTTTTCTAGATAAATTACATCAAAAGTCTAGAAAATGCAAGATTTCCTTATTCAATATTTTTATTGAGTTTTACAAGAAAAAACAAAAAACAAAACAAAATATAATAAGCAACATATAATAAGATACATATATAATAAGTAAATACATATCTATATGTACATAACTCTATCAAAACTAACAGGAGAGTAAAAAGAGAACTTCATAAATACCACATAAATGGATAGTAAATGTGAGGACCCAATTATGTAAAATGCAAGATTTCAATGAAAAACACACTAAAATATAAAAGACAAATACCCAACATGCCAAACCTTAAATGTTTGTGTGCCCGTGAAATGGCGTCAAACTTCAGTACCCTGTATTTTCTATAGACAATGCTTCAAAAGCCCCCCATAAGTCATCAATTTAGTGTTACGGAGGCTTGCACTAGAATTATTTCTCTCACTCTGGCATACGCGGCGATATGTAACATGTGTATCTCAATCAATGTTTTCACATGTAGGTTCCCCTGACGTGTGCATTTACATTCGTACATTCATATATGTGGGGGTGGGGAGGCCACAACCTTTTTAGGGAGATTTTATGTGCTTTGGTGTACCTTTATTTTTTTGCAAAGAAAAATATTTATTTTGCTTAAATTTTTCTTTTTTCTTTTTTATCACATAGGGGGCAAAAAGTCCTCAATGTGATGAATTTTAGGTGACAGGTTCTCTTTAATGAGATGTGCAGGGTCTAAAAGATCCCTTATGTCTCCCCTGGGCTTCACTGGATGTATTGCAATGCAGGTCACATTGCAATACATCTCTTCCCGGCTACGCTAGCCAGGGAAAGTGAAAGGGTTATCCGGAATACACATTACTTTCCGGATCACCAACAATAAGGGGAGGAGAGCGGACATGTGTTTGTTGTTCTTCCTCCCCTCCACCCACCGGCGGGGGTGCCGGTACTGGGGTTGTGTGGAAGCAACCGAGTGGCATACTTCGCGCCTGACAGGCAGGAGTCTGCCTGTCTGTTTTACACACAATCCCGGTGTCAGGAACAGTGTCATTACTAGTTTCACCTGCTGGTGGCACTGTTGCGATCAGCACCAAAGGGTGTAGTTCTGATGGCCACCAGCGGGTGTCTCCCTGCCAAGACTACCAACCAGTAGGGATGAGCTTTATGTTTGAGTCGAACTCATGTTCGACTCGAACATTGGCTGTCCGCCCGTTCGGCGAACAGCGAACAATTTGGGGTGTTCACGGCAAATTCGAACACCCTTTAAAAGTTTATGGGAGAAACCTAAAGTGCTAATTTTAAAGGTTAATATGCAAGTTATTGTCATAAAAAGTGTTTGGGGACCGGGTCCTGCCCCAGGGGACATGTATCGATGCAAAAAAAAGATAAAAAATGTCAGTTTTTTCGGGAGCAGTGATTTTAATAATGCTTAAAGTGAAACAATGAAAGTGAAATTGTAGAAAAAGGAGAGCTGTGGGACTTTGAGTGAGGCTACCAGCATGTCAGATATTCAACAGAAACATAAAATTTACAGTACATAATTTATTGTTACATTGTAAAAAATATTGTATCAAATAAATAGGTAGTCGCATGACTTACACTAAATATGCTGCTATATAGCATGCAATACAAAAAGGAATTCAACATAATAACTGTACATAATAAGGTAAATGGGTTGAAAAACATTGTAGGGACAGATAACTTGGGGCGTCTAGGGGCACTCAACGCGTTTCCTGGCATTGCAGCCATTCATCAGGAGTGTTGTAACATATTATACTGGAAAGGAAAGGGACAAGGATTAATAATGATACTCTTAGAATAAGGGAGGACAGAGAGAGAATGTGTCCCAACAAAGTGGGGACAATCTGGGATACCCACTGCACAGCCCCAAGGCCAGGCCCGGTGTCCACCAGGGAAGATGGGGGTAACGGGCACGATGTCTCCCCCGGTGTTGAGACGGGGGAACCCTCCAAGGACAAAGAACAACGCCCAGAGCATGACACGGTGGTCACAGCCTGATCCAATAGGCTATGTGTGCACAAAAAGTGCATAGTGTTCCTGGAAAAAATGTGTATCAAAAAAGGGGAAGATTAATTGAATGTATAAAAGTTTAAAGTGTGTGAAATCATGGCAGGTATCTATGTGTTCCCACAAGGGGACTACATGAGGGGGTGTATGTGAAATAAAACCAATTAAAGGGTAAAAAAGAAAACATACCAAAAAAGGATTGCTGAGCTCTCAACGAAGGTAACCTATGTGTGGATTCAGTGTGTGCTGTCCTTGTGATTGAATCAAGCAAATGAACCATCGGCTGCTTCAAGGCTGCTATATACTCCCATTCCAAGGGAGGGGCCCCGTCAACGTCATGCCTGATTGGCCATACTGCACAAGAGAGGTGGGGAGGGGATTCCCAGCTGCGTGTGGAGGAGCCATCAGCAGTGGGTCCCCACCCACCTAGTGCATGGCTAAGGATGGGAAAAAAAGACGTTTAAACAACGTCATTGACACCGCTGATGCGGCGTCGAAGCATGACGCCGATGAGCAGGAGGCCAAGCGCCGCCCCCACCAAAAAGTGTGGGGGAGGGGGAACGGACTGCTGCATATCGCAACCCCGGAGACAGAGAAAACACCCAACCCCCCTCAAACCCAAGCTGAACCGGACAAGGGATGGGGGGGGGGCGATTTAAAAGGGTTAATGGGTCAAAGATAATACATGGGAAGGTATTAACATGGGAATCTAATGGGAATAAGGAATAAATCTGATAACAGATTAATGAACATTTTTGTAGTATAGGGGCAATAAACCAGAGGAGCAACAAGGAGAGCGCCCCCCACTCCTGAACCATACCAGACCACATGCCCTCAACATGGGGAGGACGCTCTCTCGTCCCCCCCTCTTTTCCTGCGACCTGCCAGGTTGCGTGCTCGGATAAAGGGTCTGGTATGGATTTTTGGGGGGAACTCCACGCCATTTGTTTTTAAAATTTGGCGTGGAGTTCCCCTTAAAATCCATACCAGACCTGAAGGGTCTGGTATGGATATTTGGGGGGAACCACACGTCATATTTTTTTTAAATTTAAAGCAGGGTTCCTCTTAATATCCATACCAGACCTGAAGGGTCTGGTAATTGAATTTGCGGGGACCCCCAAGCATTTTTTTTATTTTTTATCAATGACTTTCAATGACTGTTCTCTGTATTGCCGGGAGCCGACAATTCATTATAGACGCGAGTGCTTTTAAATGACTTTTTTCCTTCAGAAATTACACTTTGTGCTGGGACAGTTCTAAGCACGGGAAACAAGCGCTACTTTACAGGCATAGTATACACCCCACCCCCCCCCCAGGTACGAAATTTAAAGGAAAATTTCACTTTTATTGTTTCACTTTAACCACTTCAATACCATGCACTTATACACCTTCCTGCCCAAGCCAATTTTGCTTTCAGCGCTGTCACAATTTGAATGACAATTGCGCGGTCATGCAACACTGTACCCAAACAATTTTTTTATCATTTTGTTCCCACAAATAGAGCTCTCTTTCGGTGGTACTTGATCGCCTCTGCAATTTTAATTTTTTGCATAACAAATAAAAAAAGAGTGAAAATTTTGAAAAAAAATAAGTTTTTCTTTGTTTCTGTTAATTTTTTTTTGTAAATAAGTACCTTTTCTACTTCAATGACGGGCACTGATAAGGCGGCACTAACGGGCACTGATAAGGCGACACTGATGGGCACCGATGAGGTGGCACCAATGAGGTGGCACCGATGAGGTGGCACTGATGATGGGCACTGATAGGCGGCACTGATGGGCACTGATAGGCGGCACTGATGAGCACTGATATGTGGCACTGGTATGCGGCACTGATGGGCACTCATAGGCGGCACTGATGGGCACTCATAGGCGGCACTGATGGATACTTATGGGTGGCACTGATAGGTGGCACGGACGGGCACTGATAGGTGGGCACTTATGGGCACAGATGGGCACTGATAGGTGGCACTGATGGACACTGGTAGGTGGCACTGATGACTGGTGGCTGGCATTTCTGGGCATTATGCATTTTTTGTTGTGCCATTATGGTGCCAATCAGTGCCCATTTGTGAGCACTGATTGGCATATATTTTTTATCTATTTGTGCATGTGGATGGCCGTGGGGGACTTACCTGGCCATCCACATGCTTGGGGCTTCCCTGGTGGTCCTGGGGGGCTTCCCTGGTGGTCCAGTGTGGGTATCCGAGGGGGGGCTGCGCTGATAAACAATCAGCGCGAACCCCCCTGTCAGGAGAGCCGCTGATCGGCTCTCCTCTACTCGCGTCTGTCAGACGCGAGTGAGGAAGAGCCGATCAACGGCTCTTCCTGTTTACATTGTGATCAGCCGTGATTGGACACGGCTGCTCACGTGGTAAAAAGCCTCCGCCGGAGGCTCTTTACTGAGATCAGTGCAGCGGTGTGTCAGACTGACACACCGTTCCACCGATTGCCGCGATGCGCGCCCCCCCGGGCGCGCGGCGACTGTTATCCTGCAGGACGTCATATGACGTCCAGTGTGGATAACACAACCACTTCCCGGACGTCAATATGCTATTGACTGGGTGGGAAGTGGTTAAGCATTATTAAAATCACTGCTTCCGAAAAAACGTTAGTTTTTAAAACTTTTTTTTGCATTGATACATGTCCCCTGGGGCAGGACCTGGGTCCCCAAATACTTTTTATGACAATAACTTGCATATAAGCCTTTAAAATTAGCACTTTAGATTTTTCATGTTCGAGTCCCATTGACTTTAACGGTGTTCGGATGTTCGAACAAATTTATTGCCTGTTCCCATGTAATGATGCGAACCGAACTGGGGGGTGTTCAGCTCATCCCTACCAACCAGCTATCAAGCACACTTGTACAAATTCTTCAGAATTCCCTCTGCTAGCCTTGTCCCTGCCTGAACCTGCTTTTGTTCCTGGACCCCGTTCCGTGTACCCTGTCCTTGAGACCTGTTACCTGCTCCCTGCTCCCATTACGGTCTGTTTCCTTATACCTGACTTCTGTTTCCCTTTTGCTTTTGTACCTGCCTTGGTTATTTTATGTTTGTTTCCATTGCTCATGAATATATATATATTAGTTAGATAGTTAGGTGTTTTTGGGGTTTGCTCTGTCTTGCACCTATTACTTGTTTATGGTTTGCTATTTGGTTTGCACGTGTGTCTTTATCTTAATAAATATACTTTTCTCACTTACTCATTTGTTCCTGATTCCTTGGTGCAGCCCAACGATCTGAACACCTGTGTTGGATGTCTGTGTATGGCATCCCTTGACATCCCTTGATACTGGCGGGCGCCCCTCTAGGAAGGTCACCTGTAGACACATGCCTAATGTACCTAGTGGAAAATCTGGCCCTGGATGTCATAGCCAGAACTATACAGGTGCCATCAGGCAGGAGATCACTCTGCTCAATAGTTCCTGCAATAATTGTCAGGTGTTCTGGCAAGGCCAGAAGACCAACTCTGGAAATAGGTTGATAAATGTACTTTTTGTCCAAATTTCAGGGATGCTGGGATGCTTTACAGGAGAACAAAGGCAACATGCATTATTGTTAACTATTTCTAGGTTCCAGCACCCACTGCCACTCTGCATACAGCAGCATCCTCCAACTTACAATAAGAAAGCCCTGCATGTTATACCTGTTCATTGCAGGGGCCAGTTTATGGTAACCAATGAGCCATAACCAGCCTATAGGCCATAGCGTAAAGCGGTGTTCCAGCCGCAAAAAAAAATATTTTTAAAGTTAGCAGCTACAAACACTGTAGCTGCTGACTTTTTTAATAAGGACACTTACCTGTCCAGGGAGCCCACGATGTGCCCCCCCCCCCTCTGAGGCCCATCCGTCCATCAGATCGGGTGCAGGCGCCGCCAGTCCAACTGAGAGAAACCAGCAGTGGAGCCTTGCGGCTTCACTGACAGTTTCTGACTGCGCATGCGCGAGTCCCGCTGCCCTTTGTGAATGGCCAGCTTGTCTTCTGGGACACACACAGGTCCCAGAAGACAACGGGGGTGCTCACCAAAGAAGAGGACGCAACGTCCCGGGCCACGGCTGAATAGGAAGTACACTTGTATTTCCAAAAAAGGTACTAAAGGAAAAAATGTTTACATTTTTCAATATCCAAAAACGAGGGGTAGAGAGGTGGTCTTTCGTTTAAGACCACCTCTCAAAAGTGGATGGAACTCCGCTTTAAGGAATTCTGGTTCATATTATTGGAACAGAAGATATTTTAAATGAAAGTGGTACAATGGGGAGTGCTATTTTCCAAAGCACAGTTGACTACTTGTAAAAAAAAAAAAAAAATAGGGTACATGGACACGAACATTTGCAGGCACAAGTGTGCTCTAGTGTAAAATATTTCCCAGTGCCCAGAGGGCCACCGGTGACTCACACAGCCGACCCTAGTGACTGACTGTGTATTCTTGTACTCATCTAAACCCTTATGCTCTTTTGCATTGGTGTTTACCCCTGCATGCGCATATGACATATTTCCTGAATGCAGAGTTTTCACATTTGAGGAATAGGTCATATATGCATGCACAAATAAATGGCAATGCAAACAGCCAGCTGTACAGGCCACCTGTGGCTTCCCACACATGGTTAATGGCTGAGAGTTTACGCTAGAAGACTTTTGCACCTGCAAATGGCCATGTGCATGTACCCTTAAAGTAGAACTCCAGGCACATTCTAACTAGTCCTAAAAATGCTTGTTCCCCCCTCCTAAAACCCATGCTAACCTGTGTAATAGAGATGTGTATACTTAATTATTTCAGGCCACTCTGCTCTAGTCTTCCCTGCATCAGCCAGTGGTGGCTGCATGGGAGAGGAGGGAGCACCAACAACGGTTGGGCCGTGGGAGCGTATGGGTGACATCAGTGCTCCCAGGCGTTTCAGCGGTTGTTGTGGTCTCTCTCCTCTCCCCCACAGCTGGCTGTTAAGGAAGTTGTCAATCCTGTATAAAATTGTATTCTATTTTGTATGCTTTGCCTATAAATTGCATGCTGCACTCATTGTGCACACAGCACTAATAATGTTTTCATTCATTCTTTGGAGTCCTGATTAGAATTAGCCTGCTTATGTTACGCCCCTTGTTACCATAAAAGTACAATTGTGATATCAATGTGATACCTACGTAGTCATATGTATAGAAAACGTCAATTGTGTTGAATAAACAGAACAGTAAGAGCCCATTCACACAGGGGCGTCTTTGGATCCGACTCCAAATCGCCCCTGGTCGCCCCTAGACGCCTCAGGTCGCGCTGGCTGAAGAAATCAATGTAAGTTAATGGAGCCGTCCTTATGCACACTACTGCAGTCGCTCCGACTTCAAAAAAGGTCCCTGTACTACTTCAATCCGACTCCTAGGCGACCTGTAACCATTCATTTCAATGGGAGTCGCCTCTCCCTGTCTTAATAGGAGCGACTCTCCAGGAAGATAACATACATTTCTCCTGCAAAACTCTCTCTCCCCCCTCCCTCCCACAGAGCTGATTCTTGTTTGATTGGCCACTGGAATGTCTCTTATCCTGCAGGCAACTTGGAGTTGCTTTGTAAATAGCTCCAGGTGGTGCTGTGATTCATACTCAGGTCGTGTCTGAGTTGCCTCATAAAATCGCGCTGGAAGTCGTGTTGCCCCTGTGTGAATGGGCTCTTATTTGGAAAGATGCTGAGTGTATCTTTTGTGTCTTTTCCCTACCGCAGTAGTTATTATTAATTTGGAACCACTAATCAATATGAGGATAGGAGTTGTTCTATTGTAAGAGACTGAACCGAAATCCGGCCCTAGTTTTTCCAGCCTCTGTGGCAGGCTTGGTTCCAGTCCGGATGTTGTGGTCCACTTGAGTCCACGCTCAGGTGGACTTTAACCGCTTCAGCACCATTTTGATGGTTAAAGACCAGGCCACTTTTTGCGATTCGGCACTGCGTCGCTTTAACTGACAATTGCGCGGCCGTGCGACGTGGTTTCCAAACAAAATTGACGTCCTTTTTTTCCCACAAATAGAGCTTTCTTTTGGTGGTATTTGATCACCTCTGCGATTTTTAAATTTTTTGCGCTATAAACAAAAAAAGAGCGAAATTTTTGAAAGATTCAATATTTTTTACTTTTTGCTATAATAAATATTCCACAGTTTAGTCGGATACGTATTCTTCTACATAGTTTTGGTAAAAAAAAATCGCAATAAGCGTATATTGATTGGTTTGCGCAAAAGTTATAGCTTCTAGAAAATAGGGGACTGTTTTATGGCAGTTTTATTAATATTTTTTTTTTTTTACTAGTTATGGCGGTGATCAGTGATTTTTATCTTGACTGTAACATTATGGCGGACACCACTTTTGACACCATTTTGGGACCATTGTCATTTTTACAGCGATCAGTGCTATAAAAATGCACTGATTACTGTGAAAATGACACTGGCAGTGAAGGGGTTAACCACTAGGTGGTGCTGTAGGGGTTAAGTCAGTGCTAGTGAGTGATTCTTACCGTTAGGGGGGCGTGGCTACACGTGACACGACACGTCACGATCACGGGGAACGGTCATCAGTGACCGTGTCACTAGGCAGAATAGGGGATTGCCTTGTTTACAAAGGCATCCCCCTGTTCTGCCCTTGCCGACTGCAATCGCAGGCCTCCCGGGAACATCAAGTTCCCGGGACCCACGGCCGCACTCGCGAGGCACGCGGCGGCAAATTTAAAGGGACGTACCTGTACGCCAATGTGCCTGCCCGTGCCATTCTGCCGACGTACATCGGCGTGCGGCGGTCGGCAAGTGGTTAAATGAGCAGGAAGAGAACACAGGGGAGCTTTGGCCTGAGACTCGGAAGGGAATCTGAGAAAGAGGAGCTCTGTTTGGCTATAAAAAGAAGGCTTTACCACGTGTTTTGTGGGTGACGGGGACCAGCTCCACACCATATAGAGAGGAGTCTACTGTTTAGTTTAGCGCCAGACGGCAAGGATTTACTTTACTGTTTTTTGTTTGTTTTCATGACTTTGCAAACCTCTTCTAAATAAAGCTGGCAACCTGCCAGATTTTAAAGAAACTACCTGCACGCTGACCTTAACCACTCCAGCCCCGGAAGATTTGGCTGCTCAATGACCAGGCCATCTTTTGCGATTCGACACTGCGTCGCTTTAACTGAATTTGCTATGATTTGTTGCTAAACCTAAAGCCCCGTACACAACGGCCGAATGTGGGATGACATAAGGTCCGTGTGTGTAAGGCAGCTGGTCTGACAGAAGCCAGCTGCTTGACATGCACTGTTGGACGAGAATGCTGGAAAACCAGCAGCTAACTGTCTTCCGATCAGCGCTCTCAGCCAATGGCTGAGAGTGCTGATCGGAGTGTTCTGGTGGGGGGCTGTCAAAACAAAACAGCTCAGTGGGGAAGATCACTGTACTAACGTTGGATCGTTAGTGAGCTGTTCCCCACCAGCCCCTTCCCCGCCAGAATACTCCGATCAGCACTCTCATGCATAGGCTGAGAGCACTGTTCGGAAGCCAGCCAGCTGCTGGTTTTCCATTATGCTCATCCGACAGAAGCCGGACAAACGACAAGCTTCTGTTGGACTAGCTGCCATACATGTTGGACGTTTTTTATTGAACCGGACGATATAGCCTGGCATTCGGCCCATGTGTATGGGGCTTTAGGCTTTGGGTTTAGCAACAAATCATAGCAAAGGAATTCTAAAATAAACATTCCCAACATATATAGATGTTTTTAGTAGGGTTAACTGTCTTAGCTAGATTCAATTAAACCAACCATTTTAGTTCCTAAATAGGACCTTTTGTCTATAAAACATGCCAGAGATGTGAAAGGGGGATTAGTTTTATGTAAACGCAGTGCACTGTAAGTCAAATTATTCAACCAAAGCAGACACAGCAACTTTCTATTATGTTTTCTGTTTCTGAACTTTGTTTAGTGTTTGGGTGATTGCCGTGCCAAGAATCGAACTTCAAATAGAAAGCCACAGCCAAACCACTTTGACCTTTTACATGAGGAAGCTAGCACCTACTGTAATTAATCAGGAATATGTTCTTGCAGAAATATAAATATCAATGTAAGAGGCACTCTATCAGAAAACAGCTTGTCCTTTGTCAGACTGTTCAACCAAATGGCTGTTTGATAATCCAGAACAAAGAGCTTCAATCATTTATGCAGAAAGTTTTGAGTTTAGGTGATACCCTTTCATGGGTAACTTAAGTTATTAGCCAAACAGTGGGGGCATCAGGGACTGACTAGCAACTTTTGTCCCAGGTTTCAAATACAACCCAGAGGCCCATGGTGCAGCGAGCACCCCACCCGCTCTCCCTCTTCCCTGCCTCCTCCCTATACCAGGCTGAAGCTCTGCTCCAGGTACTCTCTGTTCACTGGGAGGGCCGGGCTGGACAGCACTTGCTGCACCCACTCCAAGTTTCTGAATTGACCGGTTGGGGGCAGCTGGGGGTGAAGGGGGAAACCTGGGTGGCTCGGTTGGGGCTGGCCGGGGGAGGAGAGTCTCCAGTGAGGCAGAGATCCGGCCAGAGGCGGCTCTAGGCTTTGTGAGGGCTTAAGCAAAACTTAGACACGGGGGCCCCACCATGCCCATAATGGGTAAAAAAATTCAAGCAAATAAAAATGTCTGCAGAAAGTTGCACGGATCTATCACACAGTGATTGAGCAGAGGGAAATTAGGTGGCCACGAGGCCCCTGTGAGTGCGAGGCCTTAGGCGATAACCTAATTTGCCCAATTAAAGAGCCGCCTCTGGATCCGGCCTCTGCTTGGATACGACATACGTCATGTATGCCAGGGGGCAGTCTGCTCTCTTATCCTTGTCCACATTCCACACTCGTAGGACACCAATAGTGACTTTTTACTTCTCTTCACCAGGAAGCTTTTAGGCATGTCTGCGGCAGAAGATGTGGCCTTTTTACTGGGCGTCAGAGCAGCCCGGGGGGGGGGGCAATTTCCCCCCTGCCCCCAGGCCCAGTCCACGCCTTGCATCCTATCAGTTGCTGTCAATGTCCAGGTATTCAGGCAATTACGTAGTCGTACAATAGCTGGCAGTGGAGATTCCCGGAGAAATGTATTGATTTTCCCATTCAGCCTGTATATGGATAGCTTTAGAGCTCAAGTTTAGAAGTGTTAAGCAGCCCATACATTAATAATTTTTTTTGTTCAACCAGAGGGTTGAACGAAAAAAATAAATGATCCGGTTCTCCCCATTCACACACTTGATGTGGATGGGGGAACCCTACCGCTGTGCTATTGTATTCTGACTGTGGGGAGACTTCTGTACACACTCATCAGTGCTGCCAACTATAGCCAGTGGCACTGATCAATTGGTAAAACCTGGCTGGTTGTACAGAGGTTGATTGGTAGATCGACTTCTGTACAACCAGGGTGCCCATGCATAGATTGAAATTTGGCCGGTCCCTGCTGAACCAGCCAAATCCATGTTGATCCATGTTGTCTTTATTGGAGTAAATAACAGAAAGATAAGGGGGGTTATTTACGAAAGGCAAATGCACTTTGCACTACAAGTGCACTGAAAGTACACTTGGAAGTGCAGTCGCTGTAGATCTGAGGGGAAGATCTGAAATGAGGGGAAGCTCTGCTGATTTTATCATTCAATCATGTGCAAGCTAAAATGTTGGTTTTTATTTTCCTTGCATGTCCACCTCAGATCTACGGTGTCTGCACTTGAAAGTGCAAAGTGGATTTGCCTTTCGTAAATAACCCCCACGGAGTCTGGGCACAATCTTTATTTCAAGTGAGAGTTCTTTTGAAATGTTCATATACCAGAGAAGCAATCAAAACTGAAATGCAAAGATTTTTTTTGGAACACTTGAATAGCAATGATTATATTTGTAGTTATATGGATATGTCTATAGTTATCAGAAATTAAAGTGATATTAAAGCCTCATATTTTTGGTGTTTTCAGCAGCTGATTTAATCACTAAGTTTGCAGCTTCTTCGTTGTTTAATCCTTGCCTATATTGCAGTTTAATCTGGTGCCATGATTTTTGTCTCAGATTCCTGTTTCCGTGTGGTTCCTTTCACTTACAGCATCCTAAGGAGCCACACTTGCATACAGGGATAGAAAATCACACATCCCCACAGCCTAGGATGGCAAGGCACCCCCCTTTTCCTCCCTTCGTCAAGCTAACAGACTGACTGGACACTGCACTGTCTGTCCACTGTTAACGCTTTCTTGTGAAGGACAGAAGTTCAAGGAAGCAGCACTGAGAGAGCAGGAGCATTAAATATTGTAAACTGCAAGTGCTGGGAAAATTATTTTATCAAAGTAATCTACTGGGGAATGTTTATTTTGTTGTGCTCAGTGTGTTAAACTAAAAAAATGCGGTAGGTTAACTACTACTTTAAGAGTATTATTCAGCTTATTGACAAGGAGATAAGTAGTCCAGGCAAACTTGCCACCTAAATGAGGACAAAAGTCCATTTACTTTTAATAAAAGCCTTGAGGATAAACAGGCTTTATTGTCAGAGGTGCTACATACAGTATGGAGGAGCCATGGGTGTTCTGTCTCAACTACAAAGCGATAAAGTTCATCTCCAGGTTTAAGTAGGCCTTACTCAAGCTGGTTTGATATTCATCCCTTGCATCGATACAGGCAGTTTAACTCAATGAATAAACTCACAGTTAGGACGACAGACGATGAATCCTTTCGAATGTTCCGTTTAATGATGGATATTCATAGGTAGAAAAACGTTACAGTTGTAAGCCACATGTAAGATGTTAGCATGGAAGAAATACAGGAGTAATGACCAGAATCAGGAAGTGGAGGAGATATATAAAGAACTACGGTGAGAGAGAGAGTTCAGCTAGAAAGAAGGGGACAGATCTTAAAGACACAGAGCAAGAATAATCACATAGTGTAACACAACACTCCTAGTCTGAAATCTTTAGATTTCATAACCTTAAACTAATATATATATTTTCAATAAGTCCAATACTGATAAATGTCCTGGAACCTGTAATGAAAAACATGCAACAAGCAAATAATAAACGTAAGTTCAACAGGATGAAGAACATAAAGTCACAGTATGATGTCTTCAAATAATTCCAAAGTTCTGAGTAGAACCTGTAGATGGCAGCAATGTACTCCCCGCCGTGCCAACAGCATGGCTAGTCCTTGCACAAGTCACTCACCTGGCAAAAGGAGTACTAACTCTGTAATTGGTCGACTAAAGGTTCGTGTCGATCCTCCCTTGGTTACCTTGACTTCTACCTTCCGGACTTTGTTATCGTCGCTGGGCATAACTTTAGTAATAAGACCCATAGGCCACTTATTTCGACAAACTTCCTTGTCTTTTAGAAGGATGAGGTCTCCAACCTTAAGATTCAGCTTAGATGCTTGCCATTTGTTACAACCTTGAAGGTGGTGAAGATACTTTTTCTTCCAGCGATGCCAGAACACATTGGCTAGATGCTGCACCTGCTTCCATTGATGCTCGCAACGGTGTGACCGCAGCTTCTGTTTTGTACTTACAGAAGTGTGTAGTGAGATGTTCACAGTTCTTATTTCCTTATCATCTTCAGGGTTTACTAGCCCATAGGTGGTGTCAATAGGGAGTAAGTAAGAGTCCTCACACAGAAACCTTGGAGGTGACAGCCATAAGCTGTCCTGAAGAGCGGCAGGTGACACGGCTCTGGTCCCACAGTCAGCTGGGTTGAGTTCAGTGGGAATGTGATGCCATTGACTTGGTAGAGAGAATCTCTTGATACGTTCAACCCTGTTGCTGACGTACACATAAAATTGTTTTGTTTGGTTGTTTATGTAACCAAGTACTACCTTACTGTCTGTATAGAAGGTGAAAGAATCAATTCTAGTGTCCATTTCACTTCGTATGACCTCAGCAATTTCTACTGCTAGCACGGCTGCACAAAGTTCAAGTCTTGGTATGGTATGTGCAGGCTTGGGAGTGAGTTTTGCCTTGCCTAGGACAAAACTACAGTGTGATTCTCCATTCAGTTCAGAGGTCTTCAAATAGGCTACTGCAGCAATAGCTTCAACTGATACATCAGAGAAAATATGAATCTCTCTCCGGTTAGCAGTTGAAGTGGAACCTTGAATGGTACCTGGAGCAAGGAAACCCAGTGGGTCATAGATGCTATTCACCACGGACAGGACTCCTCTCTTAGTGAAGGGTTTGTCACAAGTTGACACTTGGAAGGTGAATTTGTCTTGTTTGATGTTCCACAACAAACCCAGACTTCGCTGTACAGGAGGCACATCTGTACCTAAGTCAAGGTTTTTTAGACTAGTGGCATAGTCCTCAGAGTGAAAGGCATTCATAAGTTCCTGGCTGTTGGATATAATCTTGTGCAGTCTAAGGTTTGCTACAGACAGCATCTCCTTTGTTCTGGTGAGAAGATCAATTGCTTCTTTAGCAGTTGGAAAGGACTTAAGTGCGTCGTCAACGTAGAAGTTTCTTTCAACAAATTGACGGGCATCAGATCCATATTCAACTTCTCCAGTCTGAGCTGTTCTCCTTAGCCCATAAGTTGCCACTGCTGGGGAAGGACTGTTACCAAAGACATGTACCTTCATGCGATAATCTATAACTTCCTTGTTGAGGTCATTGTCCTTGTGCCATAGAAACCTGAGGTAGTTTCTGTTGTCTTCTCTGACGATAAAGCAGTGAAACATCTATTGAATGTCGGCCATTACTGCTACAGGCTCTTGTCTGAAACGAATCAAGACTCCTATTAGACTGTTGTTCAAGTTGGGTCCAGTAAGGAGCATGTTGTTAAGAGAAACACCTTCGTGCTGAGCACTGAAATCAAAGACAACTCTGATTTGGTCTGGTTTGCGTGGGTGATACACGCCAAAGGATGGAAGGTGCCAGCATTCTTCTCCCTCCTTTAGTGGGGGAGCAGGCTCTGCATGATCTCTGTCAAATACATTTTGCATAAAGTCCACAAAGTGCCTTTGCATCTCTCGTTTCCTGCTTAAGTTTCGCTTTAAGGAGAAGAATCTACTGATAGCCTGCTGTAAGTTGTTGGGCAATCTCTCTCTTGGGAGACGAAAGGGTAGGGGTGCTACCCAGTTATTGGAGTCATCTTGAAAGAACTCATTGTCCATTACCTTGATGAATTCTTTGTCTTCCATTGAAGGAGCCAGTATGTCATCTTCACTGGTTGCATTAAACACTGTAGAGCTGAAGTCGCCATCATGGCAGGAGAAAGGGCTTGTGTCACCTGAGATACCATGTTGCCATTCGTGGCTGGCTATCTTCTCTTTCACCCAGTAGTGATGTGGGCATGGCTCAAAGTAAGTGTTTCGGCCATTTGGCAGAACATTTGTCTTGAATGACGAAATGTTGGTAGGTCTTTTCATTTTGCCTATGCAGACATTGCCTATGATGACCCACCCTAGATCCGTGCGCTGGGCAAATGGGGTATCTGGGGGTCCACTGACTTGTCTGTGTACCTTGTGAACTCTTAGAATATCTCTTCCTAACAGAAGAAGGATCTGAGCATCTTTGTCAAGCGGTGGTATCTCATTTGCTATAACCTTGAGGTGAGGGTGATGGAAAGCAGCAGCTGGAGTAGGGATTTCTTCCCTGTTAGCAGGTATCTGATTGCACTCAACAAGTGTAGGTAAGGGTAATTGCAAGTTACCTTTGAGAGAAGATACCATGAGTCCATGAGCCCTTCTTCCAGAAACCTCTATAGTTCCACTACAGGTACCCAAGGTGTAAGGATGAGCTTCGCCTTTTATTTCAAATAGATTGAACAATTCCGATTTTGCAAGTGATCGATTGCTCTGATCGTCTAAGATAGCATATGCCTTTAGAGACTTTTCTGGTTGATCCTTGTGGTATATGTTCACCAAGCATATCTTAGCACAGGACTTACCACAGCGGTGTTCTCCACAAACTTCAGTGCAGGATGAAGAAATGATGGTAGAATTAGGCACTTGGTCTGTATTCTCCCCGCCATGCGTTAACCTGGGAGGAGTGTTGGCAGGTTGTGCAGAGCTGGGCTCAAGAGGATGGAGGGCTTGCACATGTTCTTCAGAGCCACACTCTATGCACTTGATGGACACATTACAGTCCCTTGCAAAATGTTCTGTAGAAGCACAGCACCTGAAACATACCCTAAATGTCTTTAAAAGCTCCTTGCGCTCTTCCAGAGGCTTTTTCCTAAAGCCGATACATTTATTGAGGGGGTGTGGCTTCTTGTGTATGGGACACTCTCTGTTAGGGTTTTCAGTCTTCCTACTCTGTTTGTTCGTGGCCAGAACTGTGGTAGGAGTGGGAAGGATGTCAGTCTTTTTCACAGACACTGGGCCTCTATGGTTTCTATAGTTGCCCTGAAGACTGGTACTCTTAGGAAAGGGTGAGAAGAGGCTGTACTCACCGTAGGAAAAACTTGGATCGTTCTTGGTCTCTGCAATTTTCCTAATGAATTCACAGAAGAAAGAGAATGGAGGGAAGGAAACCTTGTTCTCTCTTTTGTATGATGACCCTAGTGCAGTCCATTTCTCTTGCAAACCATACGGGAGCTTGGAGACAATTGGATTTACCCCTCTAGGAGTGTCAAGGTAACTGAGTCCAGGTAGTTTTGGGTCTGTCTTGGCTAGCTGAAGCTCAAGGAGAAGGTCACTCAGTCTCTGGAACTCCTTGTTGTCCTTACCGGATATCTTTGGGAAAGTTTCCAGACGCATGAACAAAGCATTTTCTATAGCTTCTGGACTGCCATAACTTTGCTCTAGTCGCTCCCATGCAGCTGTGAGGCCTGCAGTAGGATTGTCCATGAAAACCGATCTTAATGGCTTAACACGTGCCGCAGATAGAGGACCAAGCCATTTGATCAGCAGATTCAATTCTTGATCAGCTGTAATGCCAATATTGCTGATTGTAGTTCTGAAGGCACATTTCCAACTTCTGTAGTTCTCAGGTTGGTCATCAAAACTTGTAAGACCAGTCTTTGTGAGCTCTCTGCGAAGCATGTACCTCACAAACTCTTCTGTCTCAGTTGTCTCCGCCTTTATGTGAGATGCTGTTGGCTGTATGGTGCTGATTGCGTTATCTTTGACATTGTTGTTAATGGACACAGGGAAATATGGTGCAGCAGATGCATCCAGGTGAGTTGCTTGCTTGAAGTCAGTTGTTCCAATGGTACCTTGATTCAAGGCTGTACCGATGACTGGAGATTGATGACTTGCCTGAAGCTTGCGCTGATGCTCTGTGACGTATGAAGGAAGGCAAGGTAGACAGGTAGGAAATGCAGTGGAGTGATTTTGAGTGCAGGAAGTTGCTGAAACCTCTTTAACTTGAAGCTGTGAAGGAGTCTCTATGTAGTCGGGAGCATTGGAGACAATGGAGTGTGCACTGCAGTGGCTTAGGACATAGTCTTTAGTGCGTTTGGGGGGGTCTTCCATATCTGCTATGTTTAGGTTAATGCTGTCTTTCTCACTTGCACCTTCGTCTGCACTGATAGCTTGCTGTAGGACCCTTAGCTTTGCCATAGCTGCGTCATGTTTACACTGTTCATTTAAGGTTTCCATTGTTGCTCTTTGTCGTGCTGACTGCGCTTCCAACTCTGCCCTTTGACGTGCTGACTGCGCTTCCGACTCTGCTCTCTGAGCTTCCAACTCTGCTCTTTGACGTGCTGACTGCGCTTCCAACTCTGCCCTTTGAGCTTCCAACTCTGCTCTTTTTTCTGCATATGCCACCTGCACTTTGCTGGCTTCCACTTCAGCGCGGGCATTAATAAGTCGCTCACTGAGTGTTGAGTATCTTGAACTATGGGATCTTGACGAGTTTTTAGAACGTCTGGTGGAAACAGATCTGTGAGATGCAGTGTCCTGTAACAGCTTTATTTTTGCTTCTGCCTTTAATCTGGTTTGCTGGATAAAACTGTCTCTTTCAATATTGAGAGCATTGACGCGCTTTAATTGCGTCATCGCATTTTCTGACTTCATGTTTTGTAAGACATTAGTGAATTTGATGCTGGTAAGCTGATAAAGCTCATATGAGGCAGAAAGTTGTTTAATGGCGCCCTCTAGTGTCAGTAGTTCACGTTCAACAGACACTGTATTGGCTTCAGCAAGGATTTTTTCCCAGACTAATTCCAAGCTATTTGACAATTCAGTCCTTGAAGCTTCATAATTCTCCATTAATTTCCAAGTGGGTTTAACTGAGCGTTTGGGTAACTCAGTTTCTTCAGGAACTTGTGGGGAGGTAGATGTGAGTTCACATGCAGAAGCTTGGTCACTCATGATAGCAGACTGACTGTGAAAGCAGGCAGGATCTGTGTGCTGAAATATGACACTGTGCAGATTGTCTCAGGCTATAAGGCTGCCATGTGCTGCTCTGTCCCTTCTGTCTTGCTATGAGGGCAGTAAATCTTGACTGTTTCAGTACTGACATGCAGAAATCTTGTAATTAGGCTGTGAAACTCCGTTTTTCTACTGTTCTGTCTCAACTACAAAGCGATAAAGTTCATCTCCAGGTTTAAGTAGGCCTTACCCAAGCTGGTTTGATATTCATCCCTTGCATCAATACAGGCAGTTTAACTCAATGAATAAACTCACAGTTAGGACGACAGACGATGAATCCTTTTGAATGTTCCGTTTAATGATGGATATTCATAGGTAGAAAAATGTTGCAGTTGTAAGCCACATGTAAGATGTTTAGCATGGAAGAAATACAGGAGTAATGACCAGAATCAGGAAGTGGAGGAGATATATAAAGAACTACGGTGAGAGAGAGAGTTCAGCTAGAAAGAAGGGGACAGATCTTAAAGACACAGAGCAAGAATAATCACATAGTGTAACACAACAATGGGACCATTCTAAAATAAACTTATAAAATCCAGTTTTGACTTTTAAAGTTAAAATTCTGCATTTCCATGTCAAAATGCTGTGAGTAAAAGTCAGAATTCAGAGTTTCAAAGTCAGATTTCTGAGTTTCAAAGTTAAAATTCTGGGATTACAAATATAATTCTGAGTTTCAAAGTCAGAATCTAAAAAGAACCGTACACACGATCGGATATTCCAACAACAATTGTCCGATGGACGTTTTTTGTCAGATAATCCGTCTGTCTGTACGCTCCATCGGACAATTGTCAGAATTTCCGACAACAAATGTTGGATAGCCATGCTCTCAAATTGTCCGACAACAAATGTGTTCCGTCAGGTTATCCAATTGTGTGTACACAAGTCCGTCGGACTAAAATCCAAAGTACAAACACGCATGCTTCGAACCAATGCTAACCATCAGACAACATTAGCAGAAGTTGCCCAAAGGGTGGCGCTAAAGAACTAAAAAACAACATAGTTTTGTGTATGTTGGCTGAAAATGTTCTGCCATCTGTATGCAGAAGAAGTTCACAGCCAACGCCCTTCGGACAAAAAAACACGGATTTGTCCGATGGAAGTCCGATCGTGTGTATGAGGCTTAAAGTTTAAAAGTCAGCATTCTGAGATTAAAATTTAGAATTCTGAGTTTTAAAGTCAGAATTCTGAGACTAAAAATCAACTCACGATTCTGACTTTTAATCTCAGAATGCTGACTTTGAAACTCCGAATTGTGACTTTGAAACTCAGAGTTGTGACTTTTATCCTCACGGTTCTCACTTTTAACCTCAGAATACTGACTTCGAATCACAGAATGAATTCTGACTTTGAATGGCAGTATTCTGACTTTAGCAGTCAGAATTTTGTTGCCATCAGTACCATATGTGCGTGATCTGGTTTATGGTACTTATCTGGCTAGGTAGTGGCCAAGCTTGTAGCTACACTGTGAACACCACTAAGTTTGGACCCACTCATTCTTCTGCTGGGAAACTATGATGACCCCATTATCCCTAAGCATAGTACACTTTTCATTTTTTAAACAGCTTACTTTATTAGACGAGAAATTCTACTTAAGTGGAAACCATATCCTCCCGGTCCCATAGGAACGTTTGCATTCCTACTATATTAACTAACAAATATGATCAGAGACTGCCCTGCCAAGTTTGGTAAAGTCTGGTCTGCGTGGCTGTACTCCGACCATAACCAACCCCTTCACTTCATCACCCCTTCTTCTTCACTCCCCTTCCTGGTCTAACCCATAATACTGATGAATAGTGATGAGCCGAACACCCCCGGGTTCGGTTCGCACCAGAACCCGCGAACGGACCGAAAGTTCGTACGAACATTAGAACCCTATTAAATACAATGGATGCGAACGTTCGAATTCTAAAGTGCTAATTATAACAACTATTATGCATGTTATTGTCCTAAAAAGGGTTTGGGAACCCGGGTTGTGCACCAGGGGACATGTATCAATGCAAAAAGAAGTTTTAAAAACGGTCGTTTTTCGGGAGCAGTCATTTTAATGATGCATAAAGTGAAAAAAAAAAAGTCAAATATTCCTTTAAATATCGTACCTGGGGGGTGTCTAAAGTATGCCTGTGAAGTGCCACGTGTTTCCCGTGTTTAGAACTGTCCCTGCACAAAATGACACTTCTAAAGGAAAAAAAAGCCATTTAAAACTGCTTGCGGCTTTAATGTAATGTCTGGTCCCGGTAATATGGATGAAAATCTTTAAGAAAAATGGCATAGCTACCCCATGACCCCCCCCCCTACCCCAGCCCATTACCAGCCCCTTTGGGTCTTGTATGGATATTAAGGGGAACCCCGCACATAAAATAAAAAAGGCCCTATATACTCTGAACAGCCGTATACAGGCGGTGCATACAAGACAGGGACTGTAGGTTTGTTCTTATGTAGAATCTGTTTGTAATTTTGAACAGGTACATTGTTGAAGTGTAGCTCCAGCCCAAAAATCTATTTTTAAACTTTTTGGAAAACATAGGTAAGGGTTATCACCCCTGTAACATTTGTTTTGCTGTCTGTGCCCCTGTTCAGAACATTTCACCTCACTTTCCGTCCCAATGACAACTGTTTTTGAAATGTGGTGTTTTTCTTGAAACAAGGATTGCTGATAAAGCATCAGTACAGAGGAGACACCTTTCTCCCATATTTATTCTTACAGGAGAGAATTTTCCTTCCTAGTGGTAGATTTCCTCTCACTTCCTGTTGTCTTCTTGCGTTTGCAAGTAGGAGTCGTTTGTAAGTTGGATGTTTGAAAGTAGGGACCTGCCGTATATACTCTGCAGAAATAGGCCCCTTAGTTGTTGGTGTTGGCACAACACTGTAAGCACTCACAGTTACTCTTGGTTGGTGCTGGAACGCCCTGCTGTCAACTATTATATCAGGAATTTTAATTACATATAATTGTTGAACAGTGGTAGTAAAAATTGGGCCTTTGATGGTGGTGCTGGTGCCACAACACTGTAAGCCCTGACAGTTACTCTTGGTGGGTGCAGCAATGGGCCCTGCTGTGAATTATTAGATCAAGAATTGTAATTACATGCCCCTTTTGAACAGGGGCTGAAAAATTGGGCCTTTCATGGTGGTGGTGGTGGTGGCGTTGCCACAACACTGTAAGCCCTCAGAGTTACTCTTGGTGGGTGCAGCAATGGGCCCTGCTGTGAATTATTAGATCAAGAATTATAATTACATGCCCCTTTTGAACAGGGGCTGAAAAATTGGGCCTTTCGTGGTGGTGGTGGTGGTGGTGGCGTTGCCACAACACTGTAAGCCCTCAGAGTTACTCTTGGTGGGTGCAGCAATGGGCCCTGCTGTGAATTATTAGATCAAGAATTGTAATTGCATGCCCCTGTTGAACAGGGGCTGAAAAATTGGGCCTTTCGTGGTGGTGGTGGTGGTGGTGGTGTTGCCACAACACTGTAAGCCCTCAGAGTTACTCTTGGTGGGTGCAGCAATGGGCCCTGCTGTGAATTATTAGATCAAGAATTGTAATTACATGCCCCTTTTGAACAGGGGCTGAAAAATTGGGCCTTTCGTGGTGGTGGTGGTGGTGGCGTTGCCACAACACTGTAAGCCCTCAGAGTTACTCTTGGTGGGTGCAGCAATGGGCCCTGCTGTGAATTATTAGATCAAGAATTGTAATTGCATGCCCCTGTTGAACAGGGGCTGAAAAATTGGGCCTTAGGCACTGGTGGCACAACACTACAACCCCTCACAGATACTGTACTTGGAGCACAGCAATGAGCCCTGTTGCAAAGTATTGCTTCAAAAATTGTAATGACACGCCCCTGTTAAACAGGGGCTGAAAAATTGGGCCTTAGGCACTGGTGCCACAACACTCCAACCCCTCACAGATACTGTACTTGGAGCACAGCAATGAGCCCTATGGCAAATTATTGCTAAAAAAATTGTAATTACACGCCCCTGTAAAACAGGGGCTGAAAAATTGGGCCTTAGCCACTGGTGGCGGCACCCATAAACAAAAATGATCTTCCAAGCTATCATCATCAATCATATCATTGAGGACTCGGAGGAGGAGGATAGCCAGTCAACATAACAGCACAGGCACTCAGCATCAGCATCAGTCTTGAAGGGATGTGACATGTTAAAATCAATTAGTCTGTTATATCAGCATCAGGTGTGTGGTAGCTGGTGGTGATCCAAGACTGGTTCATCTTGATGAAAGTCAGTCGATCAACCGAGTCGGTGGACAGGCGCACCCTGTGATCCGTGACAAATCCTCCAGCAGCACTGAATGTGCGTTCCGAAAGAACGCTGGATGCAGGACAGGCCAGTAGCTCAATTGCATACTGTGCAAGCTCTGGCCAGTGATCCATCCTCAAGACCCAGTAAGCCAGAGGATTTTCGGTGGGGAAGGTGTCCAAGTCTGACCTTGCCCCTAGATATTCCTGCACCATGTTTATCAGACGCTGGCGATGGTTGCTGGAACCGATCATACTTTGGGGCTGCGGACTAAAGAATTGTCTGAACGCATCGGTCAGACGGCCACCTTCCCCACCGCTCCTTATTTGACTGGCCGAAGCCTCAGCAACTCGTTGTCCAGGACCAGGAGTTTGTAACCTCCCAGTCTCTGGGAACGCATTGCACAGACCTTTCTGCAAGGCCTCCCGGAGTTGTCTCATCCTCTGCTCCCTCTGCGACGGTAACATAAGGTCCGCAACCTTACCCTTGTACCGTGGATCAAGGAGAGTGGCCAGCCAGTAATGGTCCCTCTCCTTGATCCGAAGAATACGAGGATCCTTCCGCAGACTTTGCAGGATCAGGGAGGCCATGCAGCGTAGGTTTGCTGAGGCATTCGCTCCGGAGTCCTCTGGGTCACTAAGGACGACATGATCCGCAGCCACCTCCTCCCAGCCACGTACAAGTCCACTGGTTTCTTGGGACTGTAAATCATCCCTAAAAGACTGCTGCTGATGATGCTGAGTGCCAGCCTCCACCTCCATGCTGACACAATCCTCCTCCTCCTCCTCCTCCTCCTCCTCCTCTTCCTGTGCGATGGGTGGGACAGAAGGAACACTGTCTGGGTAAAGGGGGCCTTGAGAGGCAAGGAAGTCCTCCTCTTCCTGCCTCTGTTCTGCCTCAAGTGCCCTGTCCATTATTCCATGCAGCGTGTGCTCCAACAGGTGGACAAGAGGTACAGTGTCACTGATGCATGCACTGTCACTGCTCACCATCCTCGTGGCCTCCTCAAATGGTGCCAGGACAGTGCATGCATCCCTGATCATGCCCCACTGGCGTGGAGAAAAAAAACCAAGCTCCCCTGACCCTGTCCTGGTGCCGTAGTCGCACAGGTACTCATTGATGGCCCTCTGCTGCGTGTGCAGCCGCTGCAGCATGGCCAACGTTGAGTTCCACCTGGTGGGCATGTCACATATAAGGCGGTTCTTGGGCAGGTTCAACTCCTTTTGCAGCTCAGCCAGGCGAGCACTGGCATTATAAGATCTGCGGAAATGCACACAGACTTTCCTGGCCTGCCTCAGGACATCCTGTAAGCCCGGGTACCTGCCCAAGAACCGCTGCACCACCAGGTTAAGGACGTGAGCCACACAGGGCACATGGGTCAGTTGTCCCTGTCGGAGGGCGGAGAGGAGGTTGGTGCCATTGTCGCAAACCACCATTCCTGGCTTAAGCTGGCGTGGCGTCAACCACCTCTCGGCCTGGCCCTGCAGAGCAGACAGGACCTCTGCCCCAGTGTGGCTTCTGTCCCCCAAACACACCAGCGCAAGCACGGAATGGCATCTTTTTGCCTGCGTACTTGCGTAGCCCCTTGAACGCCTACGGAGCACCGCTGGTTCCGAGGACAAACCACAGGAAGAGGCCATGGAGGAAGAAGAAGAGGAGGGGGTGGAGGAGAGAGGTGTGTCACAACCAGTAGTAGCATTTTGGAGGCGTGGCGGTGGAACAACCTCCAACACTACTGCACCTTGTCCTGCATCCTTCCCAGCTGCCAAAAGAGTGACCCAATGGGCCGTGAAAGAAAGGTAACGTCCCTGTCCATGCCTGCTGGACCATGAGTCAGCTGTAATATGCACCTTACCGCTGACCGCCCTGTCCAGCGAGGCCAAGACATTGCCTTCCACATGCCGGTAGAGAGCCGGAATAGCCTTCCGTGAGAAAAAGTGGCGTTTGGGAACCTGCCACTGAGGAACCGCACATTGCACAAACTCACGGAAGGGGGCCGGGTCTACCAACTGAAAAGGCAGCAGTTGAAGCGCTAGCAATTTAGCCAAGCTAGCATTCAACCGCTGGGCATGTGGATGGCTGGGAGTGAACTTCTTTCGACGGTCCAGCAGCTGGGGCAGGGAAATTTGCCTGCTAGAATCGGACGTCGGTGTACTGCTAGCAGAGTGGCCGCAAGTACTTGGCTGTGACACACCTAATTCTACACCTTCATTCCTCTCAGTACATGTTTCAGAGAGGACTGGAGTTATAGTGGGGTTGGAGATCCCAGCTGATGCGGTGCAAGGAGAGGTCCGCTTTGTTCTTTGGTGTGGGTCTTTGAGGTAGGCTTGCCAACGAGCTGCATGGCAGGTCAACATATGTCTGGTCAGGCATGTGGTACCCAAGCGGCTGATGTTTTGGCCACGTGATATACGCTTGAGACATATGTTGCAAACAGCAGCTGTGCGATCTGATGCACTAGCCTCAAAAAAGGCCCACACCAAAGAACTTTTTGAATGACGGGCAGAGGCAGCGCCCTGCACAGGCGGAGCTCTGCGGTGTGATTCCGTCGGTGTACTGCCCTTACGCTGGCCACCAAAGGGCATCCTGCCTCGTTGGAGATGTGCCTCCTCCTCATCCTCCTCCTCCTCCTCTCTCCTATTTGGCACCCACGTGGAGTCAGTGACCTCATCATCCCCTCCCTCCTCATCACTGGAGCCAATCTGGCAGTATGCTGCAGCTGCTGGAACATGACTGCCAGATTGGTGTCCTTCTTGAGCATCCCTTCTGTCTGCTCTCACGCTACTGCCTTCCTGTAGCTGGGTTTCATCATCAGACCCTTCGAAACGCTGGGCATCCTCCTGGAGCATGTACCCAACACTGTGCTCAAACAGTTCGGGGGACTCCTCAGGAGGAGGACATGGTGGGTCTAGGGAAGGAGTGACTGATGATGAGTCTGACATTGATACCAGGGAAGAGGACGCTTTGGCAGCTGCTTTTCCAGTACCCTGAGCCTGGGTGAGAGAGGATGAGGAGGAGGAGGAGGGCTTGGTCATCCACTCTACCAAGTCTTCGGCATGATGTGGCTCAACATGTCCAGCTGCCGAAAAGAAGGACAAGCGTGTCCCATGGCCATGTGCTGATGACAATGCACCGCGTCCACGACCAGCACTGTTGCCCCCAGACACAGAGCCTGCTTGCCCTCTTTTATTGCCTCCTGACTGTCTGCCTCTCCTTGTTTGCCTTCCAGACATTCTAATAGATGGCCTGCAGGGAGATGGGAAAAAAGCAATAAGGGCTACCTTCAGGTGTCCTTCTCTGTCCCTTTACTTAAGGATTTCTAAATATGGTTGAGGATGATTGCTTTTGCACAGAATAGCACAACGACAATTTCCCTGACTGTCCAAAAAAACAAGGATTTCAAAGATGGTTGATGAGGAATGCTTTAGCACACTATAGCACAAGGAGAATTTCCCTCACTGTCCTTCCCTGTCCCTAGAAACAAGGATTATCACAGTGAAAGAAACTGACACTCTTCCTACCTATAGTTTTCTGTCCCTAGAAAAAATGTTTTTTTAAAGCACACTATAGCACAAGGAGAATTTTCCTCACTGTCCTTCCCTGTCCCTAGAAACAAGGATTATCACAGTGAAAGAAACTGACACTCTCCCTACCTATAGTTTTCTGTCCCTAGAAAAAATGTTTTTTTAAAGCACACTATAGCACAAGGAGAATTTCCCTCACTTTCCTTCTTTGTCCCTAGAAACAAGGATTATCACAGTGAAAGAAACTGACACTCTTCCTTCCTATAGTTTTCTGTCCCTAGAAAAAATGTTTTTTTAAAGCACACTATAGCACAAGGAGAATTCCCTCACTGTCCTTCCCTGTCCCTAGAAACAAGGATTTGCACAGTAAAAGACAATGACACTCTCCCTACCTATAGTTTTCTGTCCCTAGAAAAAATGTTTTTTTAAAGCACACTATAGCACAAGGAGAATTTCCCTCACTTTCCTTCTTTGTCCCTAGAAACAAGGATTATCACAGTGAAAGAAACTGACACTCTTCCTACCTATAGTTTTCTGTCCCTAGAAAAAATGTTTTTTTAAAGCACACTATAGCACAAGGAGAATTCCCTCACTGTCCTTCCCTGTCCCTAGAAACAAGGATTCGCACAGTAAAAGACACTGACACTCTCCCTACCTATAGTTTTCTGTCCCTAGAAAAAATGTTTTTTTAAAGCACACTATAGCACAAGGAGAATTTCCCTCACTTTCCTTCTTTGTCCCTAGAAACAAGGATTATCACAGTGAAAGAAACTGACACTCTTCCTACCTATAGTTTTCTTTCCCTAGAAATTTTTTTTTTTTAAAGCACACTATAGCACAAGGAGAATTCCCTCACTGTCCTTCCCTGTCCCTAGAAACAAGGATTCGCACAGTAAAACACACTGACACTCTCCCTACCTATAGTTTTCTGTCCCTAGAAAAAATGTTTTTTTAAAGCACACTATAGCACAAGGAGAATTCCCTCACTGTCCTTCCCTGTCCCTAGAAACAAGGATTTGCACAGTAAAAGACACTGACACTCTCCCTACCTATAGTTTTCTGTCCCTAGAAAAAATGTTTTTTTAAAGCACACTATAGCACAAGGAGAATTTCCCTCACTTTCCTTCTTTGTCCCTAGAAACAAGGATTATCACAGTGAAAGAAACTGACACTCTTCCTACCTATAGTTTTCTGTCCCTAGAAAAAATGTTTTTTTAAAGCACACTATAGCACAAGGAGAATTCCCTCACTGTCCTTTCCTGTCCCTAGAAACAAGGATTTGCACAGTAAAACACACTGACACTCTCCCTACCTATAGTTTTCTGTCCCTAGAAAAAATGTTTTTTTAAAGCACACTATAGCACAAGGAGAATTTCCCTCACTTTCCTTCTTTGTCCCTAGAAACAAGGATTATCACAGTGAAAGAAACTGACACTCTTCCTTCCTATAGTTTTCTGTCCCTAGAAAAAATGTTTTTTTAAAGCACACTATAGCACAAGGAGAATTCCCTCACTGTCCTTCCCTGTCCCTAGAAACAAGGATTTGCACAGTAAAAGACACTGACACTCTCCCTACCTATAGTTTTCTGTCCCTAGAAAAAATGTTTTTTTAAAGCACACTATAGCACAAGGAGAATTTCCCTCACTTTCCTTCTTTGTCCCTAGAAACAAGGATTATCACAGTGAAAGAAACTGACACTCTTCCTACCTATAGTTTTCTGTCCCTAGAAAAAATGTTTTTTTAAAGCACACTATAGCACAAGGAGAATTCCCTCACTGTCCTTCCCTGTCCCTAGAAACAAGGATTCGCACAGTAAAAGACACTGACATTCTCCCTACCTATAGTTTTCTGTCCCTAGAAAAAATGTTTTTTTAAAGCACACTATAGCACAAGGAGAATTTCCCTCACTTTCCTTCTTTGTCCCTAGAAACAAGGATTATCACAGTGAAAGAAACTGACACTCTTCCTACCTATAGTTTTCTGTCCCTAGAAAAAATGTTTTTTTAAAGCACACTATAGCACAAGGAGAATTCCCTCACTGTCCTTCCCTGTCCCTAGAAACAAGGATTCGCACAGTAAAACACACTGACACTCTCCCTACCTATAGTTTTCTGTCCCTAGAAAAAATGTTTTTTTAAAGCACACTATAGCACAAGGAGAATTCCCTCACTGTCCTTCCCTGTCCCTAGAAACAAGGATTTGCACAGTAAAAGACACTGACACTCTCCCTACCTATAGTTTTCTGTCCCTAGAAAAAATGTTTTTTTAAAGCACACTATAGCACAAGGAGAATTTCCCTCACTTTCCTTCTTTGTCCCTAGAAACAAGGATTATCACAGTGAAAGAAACTGACACTCTTCCTACCTATAGTTTTCTGTCCCTAGAAAAAATGTTTTTTTAAAGCACACTATAGCACAAGGAGAATTCCCTCACTGTCCTTTCCTGTCCCTAGAAACAAGGATTCGCACAGTAAAACACACTGACACTCTCCCTACCTATAGTTTTCTGTCCCTAGAAAAAATGTTTTTTTAAAGCACACTATAGCACAAGGAGAATTTCCCTCACTTTCCTTCTTTGTCCCTAGAAACAAGGATTATCACAGTGAAAGAAACTGACATTCTTCCTTCCTATAGTTTTCTGTCCCTAGAAAAAATGTTTTTTTAAAGCACACTATAGCACAAGGAGAATTCCCTCACTGTCCTTCCCTGTCCCTAGAAACAAGGATTCGCACAGTAAAAGACACTGACACTCTCCCTACCTATAGTTTTCTGTCCCTAGAAAAAATGTTTTTTTAAAGCACACTATAGCACAAGGAGAATTTCCCTCACTTTCCTTCTTTGTCCCTAGAAACAAGGATTATCACAGTGAAAGAAACTGACACTCTTCCTACCTATAGTTTTCTGTCCCTAGAAAAAATGTTTTTTTAAAGCACACTATAGCACAAGGAGAATTCCCTCACTGTCCTTCCCTGTCCCTAGAAACAAGGATTCGCACAGTAAAACACACTGACACTCTCCCTACCTATAGTTTTCTGTCCCTAGAAAAAATGTTTTTTTAAAGCACACTATAGCACAAGGAGAATTTCCCTCACTTTCCTTCTTTGTCCCTAGAAACAAGGATTATCACAGTGAAAGAAACTGACATTCTTCCTACCTATAGTTTTCTGTCCCTAGAAAAAATGTTTTTTTAAAGCACACTATAGCACAAGGAGAATTCCCTCACTGTCCTTTCCTGTCCCTAGAAACAAGGATTCGCACAGTAAAACACACTGACACTCTCCCTACCTATAGTTTTCTGTCCCTAGAAAAAATGTTTTTTTAAAGCACACTATAGCACAAGGAGAATTTCCCTCACTTTCCTTCTTTGTCCCTAGAAACAAGGATTATCACAGTGAAAGAAACTGACACTCTTCCTTCCTATAGTTTTCTGTCCCTAGAAAAAATGGTTTTTTAAAGCACACTATAGCACAAGGAGAATTCCCTCACTGTCCTTCCCTGTCCCTAGAAACAAGGATTCGCACAGTAAAAGACACTGACACTCTCCCTACCTATAGTTTTCTGTCCCTAGAAAAAATGTTTTTTTAAAGCACACTATAGCACAAGGAGAATTTCCCTCACTTTCCTTCTTTGTCCCTAGAAACAAGGATTATCACAGTGAAAGAAACTGACACTCTTCCTACCTATAGTTTTCTGTCCCTAGAAAAAATGTTTTTTTAAAGCACACTATAGCACAAGGAGAATTCCCTCACTGTCCTTCCCTGTCCCTAGAAACAAGGATTCGCACAGTAAAACACACTGACACTCTCCCTACCTATAGTTTTCTGTCCCTAGAAAAAATGTTTTTTTAAAGCACACTATAGCACAAGGAGAATTTCCCTCACTTTCCTTCTTTGTCCCTAGAAACAAGGATTATCACAGTGAAAGAAACTGACACTCTTCCTTCCTATAGTTTTCTGTCCCTAGAAAAAATGGTTTTTTAAAGCACACTATAGCACAAGGAGAATTCCCTCACTGTCCTTCCCTGTCCCTAGAAACAAGGATTCGCACAGTAAAAGACACTGACACTCTCCCTACCTATAGTTTTCTGTCCCTAGAAAAAATGTTTTTTTAAAGCACACTATAGCACAAGGAGAATTTCCCTCACTTTCCTTCTTTGTCCCTAGAAACAAGGATTATCACAGTGAAAGAAACTGACACTCTTCCTACCTATAGTTTTCTGTCCCTAGAAAAAATGTTTTTTTAAAGCACACTATAGCACAAGGAGAATTCCCTCACTGTCCTTCCCTGTCCCTAGAAACAAGGATTCGCACAGTAAAACACACTGACACTCTCCCTACCTATAGTTTTCTGTCCCTAGAAAAAATGTTTTTTTAAAGCACACTATAGCACAAGGAGAATTCCCTCACTGTCCTTCCCTGTCCCTAGAAACAAGGATTCGCACAGTAAAACACACTGACACTCTCCCTACCTATAGTTTTCTGTCCCTAGAAAAAATGTTTTTTTAAAGCACACTATAGCACAAGGAGAATTTCCCTCACTTTCCTTCTTTGTCCCTAGAAACAAGGATTATCACAGTGAAAGAAACTGACACTCTTCCTACCTATAGTTTTCTGTCCCTAGAAAAAATGTTTTTTTAAAGCACACTATAGCACAAGGAGAATTCCCTCACTGTCCTTCCCTGTCCCTAGAAACAAGGATTCGCACAGTAAAACACACTGACACGCTCCCTACCTATAGTTTTCTGTCCCTAGAAATTTTTTTTTTTAAAGCACACTATAGCACAAGGAGAATTCCCTCACTGTCCTTCCCTGTCCCTAGAAACAAGGATTCGCACAGTAAAACACACTGACACTCTCCCTACCTATAGTTTTCTGTCCCTAGAAAAAATGTTTTTTTAAAGCACACTATAGCACAAGGAGAATTCCCTCACTGTCCTTCCCTGTCCCAAGAAACAAGGATTCGCACAGTAAAACACACTGACACTCTCCCTACCTATCCTTCTCTTTCCCTAAACTAAAGGAATCCAGGTTAAGCAAGAAAAAATTTAATGTCACTGTCCCTGCCTATGCTTCTCTTTCCCTGCTCCGGAACACACTACACTAGGCCGCCGTGCTGGCGGCCTTTTATAGTGTGGGGCGTGTACTAAACACCCTCAGCAATAATTGGCCACAGGCATCCTGCCTGTGGCCAATCATTGCTCTCCTCGCTGCCGGCGCTGTGATTGGCCAAGCATGCGGGGTCACAGTGCATGCTTGGCCAATCACAGCGCCTGGATGACACTGCGATGGCGTAGTGCATTGTGGGCCGTTCGCGTCACTCGAATTTGGCGCGAACGGCCCAAATCGTTCGATCTTCGTCGAACGATCGAACAGCCGATGTTCGAGTCGAACGTATGTTCGACTCGAACACGAAGCTCATCCCTACTGATGAACAAGACAAGAGGGCTAAGAATAGGTGCTGAAGATTTTTATTTTATTTCTTAAAGCGGTTGTAAACATTTTTTTTTTTTTAAATAACAAACATAACTATACTTACTAGCAGCCCTGATCCTCTTCTTCTGGGGTCCCCCGCCAGTGCTCCAGGCCCCTCTTTCCATGGGGGCACCTGTGCAGGCTCACTCCCGAGTCCGGCTGCTCCGACCATTTACACAGGCAGTGGGACTCGGCCCCACCCCCCTGCTCCCGTGTCACACCTTCTGATCGACAGCAGCAGGAGCCAATGGCATAGAATGCATTAAGGTGATAAAACTTAAAGCTTTACAACCACTTTAAAGCACGTTATTGACGGCCAATGAAACATTTATATTATTATGGACCATTTAAATCAGTTTTGCATACGTACATTTACTGAGAGCTTCAAATGTCCTACCTCTGATCTACTGATAATTTATGTCCATATGATGTGGGGAAGAATTGTATGTTTCTTGTCTCTCTTCCAAGTTCTCCCTTCCTCTTCCCTCCATCGCTAAATAAAGTAATTCAGGCTTCTTGTGATGCTTCTTCCTCTCCTGTTTTGAGCTCTGCTGTACAGACAGAATCAAATTTCTAATTCAGGTACTTACCCTCCTTCACTTCATAAAAAAAAAGTATGTTTTATGATGTATTAATGGATACTGGGGGTTATTTACAAAAGGCAAGTCCACTTTGCACTTGTAGTTTGCACTTGTAGTGAAAAGCGCACTTGAAATTGCACTGAAAGTGCTCTTGGAAGTGCAGTTGCTGTAAATCTGAGGGGGTAGATCTGAAATGAGGGGAAGCTCTGCTGATTTTATTATCCAATCATGTGCAAGCTAAAATGCTGTTTTTTATTTTCCTTGCATGTCCCCCTCGGATCTACAGCGACTGCACTTCCAAGTGCAATTTCAGTGCAATTTCAGTGCAATTTCAAGTGCACTTTGCACTACAAGTGAAAACTACAAGTGCAAAGTGGATTTGTCTTTCGTAAATAACCCCCAATGTGTTCATATATCTGCCTAGAGTTCAGTTTTAAGGCATCAGTATGAATAATATTTATTTACAGTATAATATTCTGCCTCACATGAAATCTAGTGTCAGATTTTGAGAAGCTTCCAGTCGCGATCCAATGATTAACGCCATTAATATTATCCAGCTATACAAACCGACAGAACTGTTCAATAATTTACTCTGTTTACTAACCTCTGATGTTTGATGGTACATCACGAATGTAAGAAAATAAAAGACATCCCATTGTCCTTGGAATCAGACTGGCTGCAGGAAGTGAACATTGTGTGCCGTCCATATAGTGTGTTAATGTGTTCTAATTTAAGATTCAAGGAGCAAAGTTGTTTATTCTGATGACCTTGCATGGATAATGCGCTTAGTGGAAATTGTATGATACAGAATTGCATTTGTTATATTTTTTTCAATATATAGAAGACTTCAGAGACACTTGCAAATTCCATAAGGCTCCTTTCACACTGAAAGCGCGGGCCATTAGCGGTAAAGCGTCACTGTTTAAGCAGCGCTTTTGTGCCGCTTTTTGGCCGCTAGCGGGGCGCTATGAACCCCAAAGAAGGGGTTAAAAACTCCTATGTTGCGACGCTTCCGAAGCGCTTTTCAGGCTCATTCATTTTAATGGACAGGGACATTTTGGGAGCGCTATATACAGCTCTCCCAAACTGCCCCAAGATGTTGCTTGCAGGACTTTTCTAACATCCCCTAAGAGCACCGCCCGGGTGTGAAATGAATTGCAAGTTTTCAGGCACTTTACAGGTGCCATTTGTAGCGCTAAAATGCCTGAAAACTGCCTCAGTGTGAAAGGGGTCTTAGTATGACCTGTGGCTAAATTTACAGAGAGGGTTGCATTTATTAAAGGTAAATAGACAAGTGCACCTTTAACCTCCCTGGCGGTATGATTCTGTCTGGAATTTTGTACCAAAAGCGGTACAATTATTTTACATGGAAATTTGGTGTTATGTATTGTAGGCCTGCAATTCTTAGTAATAACTCACTTAAACCTGACCAAACAAGAGTCTAGTAGACATCCCGGGTATGATAAAGTTTGAAACACAAAATCATAAATTGTAATATAATAAATAACTATAAATAATTATAATTGTGCTCAGTTGCAGAATTGTAGCTGTCATTAGATTGAGTGTTTGATGACGAATTTCCCCACAAATCGCTATCACTCAATTCTACAAGTGATTCTAATTTATTATTGCTGTTTTCTAGCTGGTCTAAAACCACTTTTGACATAAAGGGACACTTTTTGGTTGCTATGGACAATCTCCAGTTTCCAGGCAGAAAGAACAGTTTTTATAATATAAAACTGCATGCAGGACACTGGACAGACCACTAGGGACAAAGGGGATGTGTAATTATTTGATACAGTATACTATAATCTTACTGATTACAGTACTGTATCTATACTGTCTTTTTCACTTTTTGAATTTGGCGCCGAACTCCGTCCCCGTATGTCGCAACGCTCGCAGGGAACGGAGCTCGGCACTCGGCAGTGTGAATCGAGCGAGGAGACAGCTCGCATACACTGCGGGGAGATATCGCAGGATCCAGGGAACAAGGTAAGTAACTTCCCCTGGATACTACGATGCAGCCCAAGTCTGGCTCGGGGTTACCGCTTTTGGTATGAAAAACTCCCCCCGAGCCAGACTCGGGAATACCTCTAATCGGGTTAAAGTAGTTGCAAACCTCATGAAAAATGAACAAAGTGAATCCTTCTGTAGCGGGGTGTTCCATTTAAGGGGAGTGTCTGAGTGGTAATTAGGCTCAGACAAACTGATTGTTAGGGTAATGGACCATTTCTGTTCATGGGAGATAGTGTTGGTGTACAGTTCCCTGTGGCCTACAGGTGGGGCTATCGCCATGGGCCAGGGTTGAACCACCAATGCGGGGCTGCGCCTTTTGTGTCCCCTCTTGGCAGTAGTACGGTGGGGCGGGGAACCTGCTGTGCCTGTCAGGAGAGGGTATAAAAGGGGGGGACATCTTCCGTTCGAGGTCCACGCCCAGGCACCTTCAGCCTGGGTGTGTGTGGTTCGTCCGCTCCCAGGCAGCTTCGGCCTGGGCGTGAGGAGGGTTGTCTCCGGGTGCCTTAGGCCCTGGAGGTGGAGTTCCTGTTCCATCCCAGACACCTTCAGTCTGGGGTGAGGTACTATTTTGAAGGCCCGGGGCTCAGCAACCTTCGGCTGGGGTCCACTAGGGATCGAGGACTCCCAGGGTGCCGCCTTGCGAGGGAACCCGTATCTGGGATGAGGAGGCCAGGGAGGTAACCCTTTCCGAAGCCCCAGCGCATAGTCGTGGTGACGGTGGGGGCCTCTGGTAACTCTCCGGAGGGATGTTTTCTCCTTCACATGGGCCAAATGCTTTAAGAAGGAAGTTCACCAGGTCAGTGGCAGTGACCCTACTCTTCAGGTAAGTGGCAGTGACCCTACTCTTCAGGTAAGTGGCAGTGACCCTACTCGTTAAAGTCGTGGCAGTGACTTCATAGGACAAGGCCCTATTCACCAGGTCAGTGGCAGTGACCCTACGCTCCAAGTCAGTGGCAGTGACTTTATTCACCCGGTCTGTGGCAGAGACCAACCTCACAGTCTGTGGCAGAGATCGTGCGCCAAAGCTGTTTGAGAAACCTAAACAGTCTAAAGAGTTAAGCTACGTTTGTGCCTGGACCTCCTCCACATCTAAGCTGTCCTGTATCTTCGCTCCAACCTGTCTGCTCTCAAAGAGGCTGTTTATTATCCTGTGTGAAATAAATGTTGAGTTGGACTTTCAGCTAGTGTGGACATTCACATTCCTGGGGAAAACGAGGACTTGCATCTATCTAAAGTAGAGGTGAGATCATTCTTGGGAGGACTTTGACTCTGGCCGCAGACAAGGCCCAAAACTAACACCGCTCAACCTCTTTACTCAGGAGGGTACGGGCTTGTGGTGCAGTGTGCCTCTCTCTGCCTGCGAGGAGCCTAATTAAACACAGGTTGGGGAGAGGTGGGTGTGCTACACTTGTATAGTGTGTGCTTGCCTCAATTCAAAACACTTAGGGGGTTATTTACTAAAGGCAAATCCACTTTGCTCTACAAGTGTAAACTACAAGTGCAAAGTACACTTGGAAGTACACTTGGAAGTGCAGTCGCTGTAAATCTGAGGGGTAGATCTGAAATGAGGGGAAGCTCTGCTGATTTTATCATCCAATCATGTGCAAGCAAAAATGCTGTTTTTTATTTTCCTTGCATGTCTCCCTCGGATCTACAGCGACTGCACTTCCAAGTGCACTTTAAGTGCAATCTCAAGTGCACTTTGCACTTGTAGTTTGCACTTGTAGTGCAAAGTGGATTTGCCTTTCGTAAATAACCCCCTATGTGTGATTTATGCCTTCTGCTTTTTTTCTCTGCTATCTGCATGAGTAATTTCTGACAGCTAATGCAGCCTCCAAAGGATGAGGGGGATGATTGAGGGGTGCCCCTGCTCACAGCCTGCGATTGACAGCCTCAGATGTGCATGTTTCCCTATGAGATTGTGTAGAGGGGGATGTCTTTATTTCCTCCACTCAGGTCTCAGCTCCCTGCTATATACTCTGCAGTGTGTAACATCAGATCTCCGCCCCTGCCTGCTAGAGCTCAGAGCAGCTGTGTAAGATGTGTGCTTTAGGAGGCTGTGGAGGAGAGAGGCCACAGATAAACAGGTACAACTTATGTAAAATGATTTGTTTCATCTCTCTGTATCACCAGTCACTTTACTGGGTATATGTAAGGGTTTATTACCACTTTAAGTTGTATATATCAGTGAAAGTATGCTCAAAGGTGGTATTCCACTTTGAAAGGAATGAAGAGGGAGTATGTATACCTGTTGTTGTTATTTATTTATGTATTTATTATTATTATCACAAATTAAAAATAATTACATATTTTCATTTTTATTTTGATACATGTGAAATAATGCTCATGATTATTTCATACTTTAGCAGAGTGCCCATTTACTCACCATATTCTCAGATGCAGGTGTGGGCCTCTTTAACCCTTTTTCTATTAACAACCTGGGTTCTGGACACACCCAGGAAAGAAAAGTGTATCTGCTTCCCTGCCACAGCAGGCCAGATGGGCCACACCTGAGGAGGCAGAAGTAGCTGGGCACATGATCTATATCCAGGTGAGTGGCCCTCTACTGTCAGAACTGGCGTGCGGGCAGCCAGGCAGAAGCCTAATAGCACGCAGCTTCTCCAAAAGATCCAGCTACTGTAGGAAGCTCTTTCCAATTGATATCAGAACACTCTAGTTCCAGTGGGGTCCCCCCATGTCCTGGGGCCTGGAACCTCTCCTGCTGTTTGCCTGTGTTACCAGAGCTAGACTGGACTTTGCTGTAGGGGATGCTGTCTATAAAGATAAACATAAGTAGCTGTGTTCTGTACTGTTTTACTAAAGAAGTGACTCTGTTGTTATAGAGTCTGATAGAGACTATGCTGTGCAGCCACCTGTTATTGTGATTGAGCCACAGAGACATTGCTGTGCAGAGTCCATGTTTGTACAGCAGTGTTTGCCTGATTATTGCCATTATCAACCTGTTTTTCATTATTGCTTAGTGTATGCATGGTTTTTCCATCCTGAATATTGCTTCTAACATTGCACCTGTTTAGTAATCCACAAGTTAGTTGCCCTGCCTGATCATTCACCCAATTAGCCATTCTATGCTTATTCACATACAGTGGCGGCCCGTTCATAAGGGGCGCAGGCGTGCCGCCCCCAATCCATGTAATTTTTATTGTGAATTTGTTTCTACAATGACAATAAATCTTATCTCATGTGCCTGGCCCCTAATCTACATGCAGGGCGCCGGACGCAAGGATTTCAATGTTTTTTTTTATTAAGCACCTGATTAGAGCCTTCAAAAAAGGGTGGGCTCGGCGCGCAGAGCACTGCACCCTGAGCCCACCCAGTTGTGTGCCAATAGCAAATTATTATTCGCTATTGTCTTCCTGATTCTCCTCCAGGCCAATCAGGAAGCGGGTCCTGAGACCCAATTGGCCAGGGAGTCTTAGGACTCCCGGCCAATCGGGTCTCAGGACCCACTTCCTGTTCGGGCAGGAGCAGAAACAATGGCCCCGGCTCTTCTCAAGCTTCGCAAGCTGGAGCGAAGAGCAGCAGCTCTACCTCGGTTCCTTGTCATCTGCCTCCCAAGGTAAGCAGGCCTCTGATCGCCGCCTTCCAGATGGTCTCCCGCAGGGAGGATCGCCGCCTTCCTTTCTGTCTCCTGTGGGGGGTTTGGATGGGGGGATTGCCGCCTTTCCGTCCATATCCCAGGGGGGGGTGGCGTTAGTTTGCTGCCCCCCCCCAACAAAGTGTTTGCTTACTTAATAAACCCTTAAAAAATTAAAACTCCCAAAACCCCTACCAAAAAAATTCTTTTGACTCTTTATTTTGTACAATAATATAAATACTGTGTGCCCCAATATTTTTTTTTTCTTTTAGCGTTTTATATAAAATTCAGCATGCTCACTTTACTAAAATTTCTAGCAATACTAAATGACTCCATTGCCGGCCATGAATTGTACAAAACCTAAACTATATTGCTCTTCCAAGGGCTGTTTCGCACTTCGCTCTTACATGGTAATCATGCTTTAGTGCAATTTCGGCCTTTTCTACTCCGCCCTACCCTCTGTTCATGCTGTGATCAAATGATTCAACTTCTGATCAAAAATAAAAAATAGCAGCTTAAATCCCCATTTTCTCTTCAACAGCCTGATGAATTTCACTCACCCGGTGATTTCAAGTGCCCTTTTAAGAACTATTTTAAATACAATCACACATAAAAACAAGAAGGGCTTCCAATAACATATTCTAAGTTTAATCTGTCTATAGTTTGCCTTCCTAGGTGCCTCTATTCCCTGTCATCAACATGCTGTTGAAAATGTTAAGTAAAACACTTCTGTTTTCATTATTTTATACCCAGGGATGTCATCACTGGGTCTCTGTGCTTTTCTATGCAATGCATGCACGTCATGCCTTTTGGGAGGGACCAAGAGCTGTACTTCTGAAAACATTACAGCACCCTGCCTCAGTGCTCCTCTAAAGAGCCCTCAGCCTTGATGCAAGCAGTGGGCTGGCTCTTGAGAGGAGTTATGCAATATTAAAATACCTTTGTGCCTGGGTGCCTCCGCCAAGATACAGCTTCCTCCAGTCTGGAATCAGGAGCCAGGTATTATAGCTGAATATTGCACCCAAGAACTAAACAACACTAGCTTTGGTGCAAACTGGAACTGACTTGCAAATTCACACAGAATATATACCACACAAAATCAGGTAAGAGCTTGATCACATTATCCTAAACCAGTGGTCCCCAAACTGTGGCCCGGGGGGTGGATGCGGCCATTTGTTAGCCTTTATCTGGCCCTTGGGGCAGTGTTCCTCTCACTGATACAAGACACGATTCCTCCCAGTGATACCAACAATAGAGCACTATTCCTCCCACGGACACCAACAACGGGGCACTATTCCTCCCACTGACACCAACGATGGGCCAAAATTCCTCCCACTGAAACCAACGATGGGGCACTATTCCTCCCACTGACACCAACGATGGGGCAAAATTCCTTCCACTGACACCAACGATGGGGCAAAATTCCTTCCACTGACACCAACGATGGGGCAACATTCCTTCCACTGACATCAACGATGGGGCAAAATTCCTTCCACTGACACCAACGATGGGGCAAAATTCCTTCCACTGACACCAATGATGGGGCAAAATTCCTTCCACTGACTCCAATGATGGGTCACTATTGATCTTTTATTGAAAAGAATCAAGCAACCAATTTTATACAAAAGTAAAAAACAAAACCATGTGTGACAGCAGGAAGGTAAAGTCACCTGGTTGCATCCAGGGGGGTAGATATATTTCTCCCAGATTCAGGCTTTATGCCGACTTATACAACTAGGGAGTTGATGAAGCCCAGCTGAGGCTAGTGGGCTCATGGATGACTCATACCTCTAGGGAGAGGGCTGGGCGTCGTGCAGGCAGGGAGTTGATGAGACCAGCTGAAGCTTGTCAGCTCATTTAGGCCTCTATAAGAACTCCCAGCTTCATTAGATGTTAGCTCATGCCTGGAACCAGACCTGTGTGGACTGTCTAGGGAGAGTGAACCCCTGTGCGGTGAGGCAAAGCCTGTGTGGCTATTTGTTTGGACTTTTACTAAACCAGGGACTTAGGGACTAGGACAGCACCAGGCTGATCCCAGTTGTTAGTTTAGGAAACCTGCATGTTTAGTCAGAGGTCAAACTGACCAGGATTTATTTTGTTTATGTTTCTTTTTGGCTTTGCTGTGTTTTTGTCACTGTACATAGAGAAATAAACCGCACCTTTTGATTTTGAAAACCACAACCTCCGTCTGCTGGCCCTGTTTTTGTGTGGGGAGCCCAACCAGGGGGTCACACACACCCGCTACCGAGTTAACCCCCTCACAGTTGGTGGAGAATGCGGGCAGTTTTTTTTAAGCCAGCATGGAGGAGATACTGAAACAGCTGGCTCTAGCAAATGCCAATCAACAGCAGACAAATGCAGGTTTGCAAAGGAGCCTTGCAGCCCAGCAGCAAGCTCATCAACAAGCCCAGCAGCAATCTGAGGCCCGCTTCATAGACCTGTTACAGAAGCAAGAGCAGAGACTACAACAAATGGAAGCAGTAATGCAGCAACGTCCGCAGACCAGTGAGGAAAGCCGTCCCACTAATACCGCGTCCTTTGGGGTGAGTCGTTTATTGACAAAAATGACTGGAGAGGATGATCCAGAGGTATTTTTGACCACATTTGAAAGGACTGCTGAAAGAGAAAAGTGGCCTGAGGAGCAGTGGGCTGGACTGGTGGCTCCTCTGTTAACTGGTGAATCGCAGAAGGCTTACTATGACCTAGAGCCTGACCAAGCAAAAGACTATGTGATGCTAAAAGCTGAAATATTGGCAAGGCTGGGTGTCACCCTGGCTGTCCGGGCTCAGCGTGTGCATAACTGGACTTTCCAGCTTGGAAAACCCCCCAGGTCTCAAATGTATGATCTCATTCACCTGAGCAGGAAGTGGCTACAGCCAGAGACTTTGTCCGCACCAGAGATTGTGGAACGTGTTGTAATGGATCGGTTTTTGAGAGCTCTTCCTACTGCCATCCAAAAGTGGGTAAGCCATGGAGACCCAGAGACGGCCAGTGGTCTTGTGGATCGTGTAGAGAAATACTTGGCTACAGAGAACCTGACGGCCTCTTCCAGAGACTCTCGGACTTTCCACCCTAAGACCAGACCATCCCCAGGGGCGGATAAGAGGATTCCAAGGGGTGAGGGTGGAGAGAGTGAGAGGGTGGGAGCTCTACCCAAAGTTTGGCGAGAACAGCCTGGGAAGTCAGGGGCTCAAGAGGCAGCCAAATGGATTGTTTGCTACCGCTGCCGGCAAGCGGGACATATTGCAGCAAATTGCCCGGTTGTGGAGGAACCCATGCAATGTGACTTTCTGATGGACAGACGTCAGTCGCTGTGTGCGACAGTCGCATGCACTGCCATTCGGGGAACTGAGAAACATTTATGCAAAATGTGTATTAATGGTAGAAATGTTGTGGTATTACTGGATTCAGGTAGCCTTGTGACCCTGATAAAGGCTGAATTAGTTAAAACAGAGGTCTCTGGGAATAGCAAGGTAGCTGTTATTTGTGTGCATGGGGACACCCGAGAGTATCCAGTGACTACAGTGTGTTTCGAGACCCCCAAAGGTACCCTCTCTCATCCAGTGGGGTTAGTATCTCAATTACCGCATGATGCCATTGTGGGAAGGGATTTTCCGAAGTTCTGGGAACTGTGGGATGATCCTGAGCCCCCCACTGGTGCCCCTATGCACCAGGAATGTGATAGCCAGAACTCCTCTGAGAGTGGTGAGGACTCTCCAGAATTTCCCTTGTCAGTATTGGCAGGGGAGACTCAAGAAACTGGAGAGGAGCCCACCTCCTCAGACGAAAACCTACCGTCTGTGGAGTTTTCTGATCTGGAGGTTCACAGGGAAAATTTTGCCACAGAACAGTTAAAAGACCCCGCCCTAATAAAGGCACGGGAAAACGTAGTGGAAATAGATGGCGAGTTAGTGAACCCAGATAATACCTGCACTTACCCATACTTCAGCGTAGAGAAGGACCTACTGTATCGGGTGGCAAAAAGGGCAGAAGAAACCGTTGAGCAGCTTGTGGTGCCCAAACCTTACAGGAAGTTGGTGTTGGAGTTGGCCCATGGGCACATTCTTGGAGGTCATCTGGGGACAGAGAAAACCCGAGAGAGGGTATTACAGAGATTCTATTGGCCTGGGGTGATGAAGGACATAGAAAATTATTGTTCCTCCTGCCCTGTGTGTCAGAGGTCGGCCCCGATGCCACATTTCCGTAGCCCGCTGGTCCCTCTACCCATCATTGAGGTCCCGTTTGAGAGAATCGCAATGGATTTGGTAGGTCCTATAATCAAGTCCGCTAGGGGGCACCAGTACATATTGGTTATAATGGACTATGCCACCCGTTATCCAGAAGCGATCCCTCTCAGAAATACCTCGGCCAAAACCATAGCCAAAGAGCTATCTCTTGTTTTTAGCCGGGTGGGTATTTGTAAAGAACTGCTTACGGACCAAGGTACACCCTTTATGTCCCGGGTTATGAAAGAGCTGTGTAAATTGCTCAAAGTGACGCAATTGCGTACATCTGTGTATCACCCCCAAACCGATGGGCTGGTTGAAAGATTCAACAAAACCCTAAAACAAATGTTGAAGAAAGTGGTGGATAGAGATGGAAAGGATTGGGACTGTCTACTTCCTTATTTGATGTTTGCTATTAGGGAGGTGCCCCAATCCTCTACGGGATTCTCCCCCTTTGAGTTACTGTATGGGAGACACCCAAGAGGGCTGTTGGATATTGCCAAGGAAACTTGGGAAAGTGAGAGTTCTCCCCACAGGAGTGTGATTGAGCATGTCGCCCTGATGCAAGATCGAATTGCACAGGTAATGCCCATCGTGAAGGAACATTTGGCCCAAGCGCAGTTGGCACAGCAGAGAGTGTACAACCGTGGAGCAAAGACCCGTACCTTTTCCCCGGGGGATAGGATATTGGTACTTGTCCCTACGGTTGAAAGTAAATTCCTTGCCAAATGGCAAGGCCCCTACGAGATAATGGAAAAAGTGAGCGAAGTGAATTACAAGGTCAGACAACCAGGAAGGCGAAAGCCCGAACAGATATATCACGTTAATCTGTTGAAAGCCTGGAGGGATAGAGAGTCCCTAGTCGCAGAAACTTGGTCACCAGCTCAAACTGGTTGCGTGATTCCGGATGTTGGAATAGCAGCCACCTTGTCACAACCCCAACAACAGGAGGTTAAGGAGTTTGTGCTTCGCAACAAGGAGGTGTTCTCTGAGCTGCCGGGACAAACATCTGGGGTAGAGCATGATATTATTACCCCGCCCGGTGAAAGGGTGAAGTTAAAACCCTATCGGATCCCAGAGGCCCGACGGGAGGCAATACGGGAGGAAGTACAGAAAATGCTGAACTTAGGGGTGATAGAGGAGTCCCAAAGTGATTGGTCTAGTCCCATTGTGTTGGTGCCTAAACCGGATGGGAGCTGGCGATTTTGTAACGATTTTCGTCAGTTGAACAAAGTTACAAAATTTGACACCTACCCCATGCCACGTATAGATGAGTTGATCGACCGGCTGGGAACAGCCCGATACATGACGACTCTTGACCTCACAAAAGGGTATTGGCAAATTCCCCTGGCCAAGTCGGCCAAAGAGAAAACCGCATTTGTAACCCCAGACGGGGCGTTCCAATATAAGAGAATGCCGTTCGGGTTACAGAATGCGCCGGCCACATTCCAGCGGAAAATGGACCAGATACTGAGGCCCCATCGGAAGTATGCTGCGGCTTACCTGGATGACGTAATTGTCCATAGCACAGATTGGGCCTCACATCTGCCAAAAGTGCAAGCAGTCCTAGACTCTATCCGGGAAGCGGGGTTTACGGCTAACCCCAAGAAGTGTACCATTGGGCAGGAGGAGGCCAAATATCTTGGGTACACCATTGGCAGGGGAGTGATAAAACCCCAACTCAACAAAGTCGAGGCCATCCAGAGTTGGCCACGTCCCAACAGCAAGAAGCAGGTACGGGCCTTTCTGGGAATCGCGGGTTATTATCGGCGCTTCATTCCCCACTTTGCTTCTAAGGCTGTGCCCCTAACCAACCTGACGAAAGGGAAAGGGTCGGTCATGATTAAATGGACCCCCGAGGCTGAGGCAGCATTCCAATTCTTGAAACAAGCCTTATGTAGCCAGCCAGTGTTGTACTCACCCGACTTCTCTAAAGACTTTGTCGTACAAAGTGATGCGTCAGATGTGGGGTTAGGAGCAGTATTGTCCCAGGTCTGGAACGGGGAAGAGCACCCAGTCATTTACCTCAGCAGGAAGTTGAAGTCCCATGAGGTAAATTACGCCACGGTTGAAAAGGAGTGTTTAGCGGTGAAGTGGGCTCTAGATTCCCTTCGGTACTATCTGCTAGGTAGGCACTTTGACATGGTTACGGATCACGCTCCGTTAAAGTGGATGGCTCAAAACAAGGAGACAAATAGAAGAGTGAATAGGTGGTTCCTGGCCCTACAGGAATTCAACTTCACAGTAAAGCATCGCCCTGGCGTTCAAATGGGGAATGTGGATGCTTTGTCTCGAGTACATGAATGCCTGATTGCTGGTGTTCCAACCCCAAGGTTAAAACAAGAGGGGGGGGTATGTGACAGCAGGAAGGTAAAGTCACCTGGTTGCATCCAGGGGGGTAGATATATTTCTCCCAGATTCAGGCTTTATGCCGACTTATACAACTAGGGAGTTGATGAAGCCCAGCTGAGGCTAGTGGGCTCATGGATGACTCATACCTCTAGGGAGAGGGCTGGGCGTCGTGCAGGCAGGGAGTTGATGAGACCAGCTGAAGCTTGTCAGCTCATTTAGGCCTCTATAAGAACTCCCAGCTTCATTAGATGTTAGCTCATGCCTGGAACCAGACCTGTGTGGACTGTCTAGGGAGAGTGAACCCCTGTGCGGTGAGGCAAAGCCTGTGTGGCTATTTGTTTGGACTTTTACTAAACCAGGGACTTAGGGACTAGGACAGCACCAGGCTGATCCCAGTTGTTAGTTTAGGAAACCTGCATGTTTAGTCAGAGGTCAAACTGACCAGGATTTATTTTGTTTATGTTTCTTTTTGGCTTTGCTGTGTTTTTGTCACTGTACATAGAGAAATAAACCGCACCTTTTGATTTTGAAAACCACAACCTCCGTCTGCTGGCCCTGTTTTTGTGTGGGGAGCCCAACCAGGGGGTCACACACACCCGCTACCGAGTTAACCCCCTCACACATGGTACAAAACTTCAACAGAAAACAAAGGAATACACATCCATGTTCAGAATATATACAATATATACATAATCCACTACCAAAACATCCCTAGAAAACTATCTACATAAAGCAGCAGAGAGGGCCTAAGAGGCACAACCCATCACCTATGTACGCAGCCATTTATCAAAAATTAATCAAAAATACTGATAATCTAGGGTGATAAGAGACAGACAGCCACACCCGGGAAAGAGACTCCTGGCAGTCAGGGAGGCCTGAAACCCCTCCACGCCTTCAACCAAGCCCCCTGACCCCACTTGTCTCTCTCAAGCTCCCGAATCTTCCCCAACTCATGCAAAATGTCACACACCACCACCTCAACAGGAAGGAGTTTTTGCCGAATGCTGACCTGACACCGTGCATTCCAGGTGAAATAACGGACTACTAGGCTAACTAAAAAAAGTGTATCCAAACAAAAAACTCCACCGGTATTGAATGCTCCGTACACCCACTCAGCATAACCTAGCCTGGAGAGGAAAGGGACACCGAGGGCCTGCCCCACCTGTTTGTACACCTCTATGTTAAAAGGGCAATGAAGCAGAAAATGATCCATAGTCTCCTCCTCATCTGCACACTCCTCCCGAGGACAGCTACGATCCATCCCACTGCGGAATTTCAAATTGCCCCGAACATAGAGCTTCCCATGGAAGCACAACCAGGCCAGATCCCTAAATTTAGGGGGTACTCTATCCAAATTAATCAGTCTTAACCCCGCCCTCAAAACTGGGCCCGGGCAATCCCTTAAGGCCAGTGGGTCATGAAAGACTTCGCTCAAGACTCGACTCATAAGGACTTTCCTTGGAACCGATCTGAGATCTTCAGCCGACAATCGCCACTGCCGCAGTAACTTCAGGCACGGAGCGACATAGGCTGGTAGCTGACCACGGTGACCCCTGCGATTCTTCACTTGGCCACCTTCTTCCCAAAGTCGTAGAAAAGGCCTAAACCAAGATCTAAATATGCCTACCCATCCAGGAGGTTCCACTGCAAGCATATTACCAATGTTAAACTTGAGAAATAGCAGTGAAAAGAAAAGAACTGGGTTGACCATACCTAAGCCACCCTCCCCCCTGGATAGGTAGGTGACATTCCTCTTGATGGGGTTCAGTCTGTTCCCCCACAGCATCTGGAAGAACACACTACTGACCCTAGCATAGAGAGACACTGGCAAGATGCAGACAAAGCTGACATACAAGAAGATCGGAATCAGGTAAGTCTTAATCAGATCAACCCTTTCCCTCATAGATAACTTCCATCTCTTCCAGCTGACCACCTTAGTATTGGCAATTTCCAGTCTGCCTTCCCAGTTTTTGAGGCCATAATCGCCGGGTCCAAATTCAATGCCTAGTATCTTAATTCTTTCCTGGGGCACTGGAAAGGTGTCCGGGAGATCAAAACCCTCACCATCCTTTCCCATCCAGAAAACTTCAGTCTTTTCCTGATTGATCTTGGAGCCTGATGCTTCAGAATACCGTGATGTCAGAGAGACCACCTCCTCCGCTTCATCCGTCCCAGTGACAATCACCGACACATCATCCGCATAGGCAACAACCCTCAATGGCGGCTCACCCGGGAGCCCCACTGGTACCCCACACAACATGCCGCTCTCTAGCCTCCTGATGAAGGGGTCGATTGCAAACACATAGAGCAGGGGACTCAGGGGACAACCCTGGCGCACCCCGGAGCCAACCCCAAAGGACTGTCCAACCCAACCATTAACAAGAGGGAAGCTTTCTGCCCCCTTATACAAGACTTTCAGCCAATCGACAAAACCACCCGGCAGACCGTACTTACTAAGGAGCAACCACAGGTACTCATGGTTAACACGATCAAAAGCCTTTGCCTGATCCAATGTCAGCAAATACTTTCCCCAGCCTGCAGCCCTGCACCGCTCCAAGGCCTCCCGGACAGCTAAAACCGCTGTGAAGGTGCTCCTACCCTGGACCGAACAGTGCTGATGGCGAGAAAGCAAAGACTCTGCCACTGACGATAGGCGCCAGAAAAATATCTTTGCCAGTATCTTTCTATCGACATTAAGAAGGCTGATGGGGCGCCAATTCTCAATCATCGAAGGATCTTTACCCTTTGAAAGAAGAATCACAGCCGAGTGCCTCATGGAAGGGGAAAGCACCCCCTCAGCAAGGCAACTGTTAAAAACCTCTACCAAATGCGGGGCCAGAATAGACTTAAAGGCTTTGTAAAACTCAGCCGTCAAGCCATCCGGTCCAGGCGACTTTTTGATGGCAAGCTGTTCAATTGCCCTCATCACCTCTTCGACTGTGATCTCCTCTGTCAAATTCATCAATGGAACATCTCCACCATTTAGACCTGGAGTAGAGTCCAAAAAGCTTTCCATCTTGTCACGATCAAGCTCTTTCCTCCCAAGAAGGTCGGCATAAAAGGACCTCACGACCTCCAGAATCCCTGACCTGGACTTTGTCAAGGAACCTGTACTGTCTTTAAGGCCAACGACCGTTTTAACAGCTACACCTTGTTTGCAGTTCTGGTAAGGGTCAGGCGAGTGGTACTTCCCATAGTCCCTCTCCAGAACCAAAGAGGCATGCCGGTCATATTGACACTTCCTGAGAAGGAGTTTCACTTCGGAGATTGCCCCAGGATCTCCTCCTCTCGAAACAAGAATATCCAGCTTCTTCCGTAAACGTTGGTAGGTCATGTATTTATTAAACTGATTTCTATTGGCTAGGCCCCTGAAGAATCCAGCGATCCTCTTTTTGGTCAGCTCCCACCACTCAGCCTTGCTGCTACAAAAGTCCAGGATGGTCACCTGTGCCTGAAAGAATTCCTCAAAGGATTGTCTAACATGTTCTTCCTTGAGTAGTGTCGAATTTAATCTCCAGATGCCCTTGCCCCTCTGAGGGGCGTCTGAAGCATTCAGTACCACAGATAGCATACAGTGATCAGAGAACTCTACTGCCTGCACCACTGGGGGCGAGAAAGCAGAGGCCTCCTTCAAAAAAAACCTATCTATCCTACTCTGACTATTACCACGATGAAAAGTGAACCCGGTGTCATCTGGGAGGTGCTTAATGTGCACATCCACAAGACCAGCATCCCTAACCATACTATTTAAAAAAACGCTATCATATCCCAGCCTGTCCTTGAAGTCCTTCCTGTCCTTGGGCCTAGTTACTGTATTAAAGTCACCTCCAAAGACCACTTGCCGGGATGTAAAAAGAAATGGCTTGATCCTTGTAAAAAGGCATTTCCTGTCCCACTTTGTGTGCGGCCCATAAACATTGATTAGGCGCAGGTCCTGCCCTCCCACAAGGACGTCTAAGACCATACATCTCCCAATCTCCACCTCAATAACCCGCCGGACAGTTACCATGCCGGTTTTAAACAACACCGCCACACCGCCGTAAGGCTCGGCCGCAAGAGACCAGTAAGATGGACCATACCTCCACTCTCTCTTGGCCATATGAATATCTGCCAAGGAGGTGAGCCTAGTCTCTTGCAAAAATAAAATTTCAGCATCTAATTGGCTGAACAAAAAGAAGGCCATAGAACGAGCTCTTACTGACTTAATGCTGGCGACATTAATTGTCACCACTTTTAACGGAGGGGGAACCGCCATTTGGGTTATTGGGTGGATTGCTTCTTAGCTCCCCTCTGCTGCTCATCACCAGAAGACTTTCTCTTTCTAGAGGCCGCCTCAAAGTCCATTTCAGAATCGGAACTTCTTTCAGAAGAAGCTCCAGATGAAGAAATATCCCACTTGGAGGACCTATGACGGCTGGAGACAGGCGGCACCGGAGCTTCCCGTCCCCATTCCGTCCTCACCGCCTGCCTCTTCCGCCTCCCAACCTTCCTTCTCTCCTCCAGGTACCGCAGGTCAGCCTCAGAGATGCCCTCATCTCTTACTTTTTTCTTTAAAGTCTTTCCACAAGACTTCTTTACAGAGGAAGGGGCGCCCTTTTTAGTACACGCTGGTGGGGGGGGTGATCCCTTTAAGTCAGACTCAGGAGGGGTAGACTCCTGGGGGGTAACAGACTCGGGGGGCACAGACTTGGAAGGTTCCGACACAAGAGGAGAGGGTACAGTAGGCTGGGGGGACACAGAGACAGAAACAGAAGGAGTACTTACAGACACAGGAGGGGTGGCCACAGGAACTGGAGAGGGATCCTGAGCAGGACCAGGGGAGGGGGTCACTGCAGAGGAGGATGGTACACCAGGGGTCTCACCCTCCATCCTGTCCAGCCCTGACATGTCCTCTACTACCTCCTTCTCCATATTGTGCCAGGCTTCAGGACATCTGCTGTAGGGGTGGCCAAGGCGCAGGCACAGGTTGCACCTGATCTTCATGGTGCAGTCCTTAGCCATATGACCCTGACCCCGACACACTGAACATATCAAGGCTGAACAGGAGGAGCTCAAGTGCCCCTTTTCTCCACAGCGGTGACACAGCTTTGGCTGACCAGGGTAGAAAACAGTCATCCTATCCCTCCCTATGAAAGCTGAGGAGGGCAGGTGACGGACAACATTCCCATCCCTGGCCAACCTGACTGTTACCGACCATCCCCCAGTCCAGATGTTACGCTGATCATGGATTTTATTAGGTTTGGTCAAAACTTCCCCATAGTTCCTTAACCAGACCTCTAGATCCCGAGCAGGAACACTCTTATCGGTCAGGATAATGGTTATTTTTTTTACTGTTGACCGCTGAGAAACCGCAACTGGGACCAGACCTTCCCATTCAGGTCTTGACCTGCACCGAGCCTCATATCGCTCCCAGAACAGGTCAAGACCCTCTGGCCTGGTGAAACTAACCGTATAGTCCCTTGTCCCAGCTACGTGTATAAAGGCATACAGGTCATTTGCACCAAAACCCATCTCCAATATCAAATCCACCACTGCACGCCGTGCTGGAGGGATGGCACCACCTTCCCATTTCAGGATAACTACATTACGTCTTGGACCCCAAGCAGAAGCCAGAGACCCAAGACCAGATCTTGGGGTGCTCAAGGTGGCAGCTTGCAGTGGAAAACCCCGCTTGGGAGCGGGACTACCAGGAGCAGAGTGTGCCACCTCCGCAAATGTAGGTTTCTCAGGGCCAGGGGCCCACACTGAAGTCACATTAGTCTGCACATTATCTGCATGAACAGAGTTGGTAGGATTGTCCATCACACTTGTACTGGGACCATTGTTCATCACACTTGTACTGGGACCATTGTTCATCACACCTGAACTGGGAGGATTTTTATCAGCCACACACACATTCCCATCAGCAATAGTCACAGTTGCTGCAATACCAGTTGTCTCCTGATGCTGCACTGTAGAGCCCTCAGCAGCAGTGGGGCAAACAGCTTTGGACTCAGCCAAAGAAAGGTTAATGGGCTCTTCTGACACTTGCAGTTCATTTGCAGAAATGACATTTTTTAAATGCAAACCTTGCTGCATTGCAGCCTCAGCAGGCACAACATTGTCATTAGGCACATTATCAGTCATGGTGCTAGATGGTACAAAAACAGTCTTATCCACAACATGGGACTTAGCAGGCTTTACTTTATCAGGTACATCATCAGTAATGTCTTCCTCATTAAACACCATCTGATCCCCCCGCATAGGAGACTCCATTACCTGGATGGCCCTTAGCATGCCTCCTGAGTCCTGGGAAGGCCTGGGGCTGCTTACCTCTCCCTGGGTGGGCAGGGGGTCAGAACTGGGGGTCTCCTCCTCCTCCACCTCCATCTTTGTCACCCTTGCAAACCTTTTGTCGTTGCAAAACTTTTCCTTAAAGGGCCCATCTCTGCCTTCCATCATGGCCACGATGGTCTCCTGATGATCCACACGGACCTTGGCCAGCTGGATTTCCGGATCCATGGATCCCCGTTTCTGGCTATGTAAGCCCTCACGTTGCCTTCGCAGGCGCTTCAGCTCCGCTCTCAGCTTGTAGAGCTTGTCTCTCTCCCTGTTCAGGACCTTAATCCCGGCCACCACTCGCTCCCGAATGGCCTCCGAGCCTTCATCCTCACCAGGGGCAGAGAGATCAGCTTGTGCAGAGGCAGGCAGTTCACCCGACGGCCCAGGAGATGGCTGGGAGCCTCCAGCAGGAGAGGCCCTGCTGGCCTCCATGGCCTCCCCAGAAAGGGGGCCAGGGAGCTGGGAGAGATTTCACCACCACTCCCTTCTCACAGAGCAGCTTCAGAGGCACCTTCCTCCTGACACACCTGTGCTCCAATGATGGGCGGGGCACTATTCCTCCCACTGACACCAACAATGGGACACTATTGATCTTTTATTGAAAAGAATCAAGCAACCAATTTTTATACAAAAGTAAAAAACAAAACCATAGTACAAAACTTCAACAGAAAACAAAGGAATACACATCCATGTTCAGAATATATACAATATATACATAATCCACTACCAAAACATCCCTAGAAAACTATCTACTAGTGATGAGCCGAACACCCCCGGGTTCGGTTCGCACCAGAACCCGCGAACGGACCGAAAGTTCGAACGAACATTAGAACCCTATTAAATACAATGGATGCGAACGTTCGAATTCTAAAGTGCTAATTATAACAACTATTATGCATGTTATTGTCCTAAAAAGGGTTTGGGAACCCGGGTTCTGCACCAGGGGACATGTATCAATGCAAAAAGAAGTTTTAAAAACGGTCGTTTTTCGGGAGCAGTCATTTTAATGATGCATAAAGTGAAAAAAAAAAAGTCAAATATTCCTTTAAATATCGTACCTGGGGGGTGTCTAAAGTATGCATGTGAAGTGCCACGTGTTTCCCGTGTTTAGAACTGTCCCTGCACAAAATGACACTTCTAAAGGAAAAAAAAGCCATTTAAAACTGCTTGCGGCTTTAATGTAATGTCTGGTCCCGGTAATATGGATGAAATTCTTTAAGAAAAATGGCATAGCTACCCCATGACCCCCCCCCCTACCCCAGCCCATTACCAGCCCCTTTGGGTCTTGTATGGATATTAAGGGGAACCCCGCACATAAAATAAAAAAGGCCCTATATACTCTGAACAGCCCTATACAGGCGGTGCATACAAGACAGGGACTGTAGGTTTGTTCTTATGTAGAATCTGTTTGTAATTTTGAACAGGTACATTGTTGAAGTGTAGCTCCAGACCAAAAATCTATTTTTAAACTTTTTGGAAAACATAGGTAAGGGTTATCACCCCTGTAACATTTGTTTTGCTGTCTGTGCCCCTGTTCAGAACATTTCACCTCACTTTCCGTCCCAATGACAACTGTTTTTGAAATGTGGTGTTTTTCTTGAAACAAGGATTGCTGATAAAGCATCAGTACAGAGGAGACACCTTTCTCCCATATTTATTCTTACAGGAGAGAATTTTCCTTCCTAGTGGTAGATTTCCTCTCACTTCCTGTTGTCTTCTTGCGTTTGCAAGTAGGAGTCGTTTGTAAGTTGGATGTTTGAAAGTAGGGACCTGCCGTATATACTCTGCAGAAATAGGCCCCTTAGTTGTTGGTGTTGGCACAACACTGTAAGCACTCACAGTTACTCTTGGTTGGTGCTGGAACGCCCTGCTGTCAACTATTATATCAGGAATTTTAATTACATATAATTGTTGAACAGTGGTAGTAAAAATTGGGCCTTTGATGGTGGTGCTGGTGCCACAACACTGTAAGCCCTGACAGTTACTCTTGGTGGGTGCAGCAATGGGCCCTGCTGTGAATTATTAGATCAAGAATTGTAATTACATGCCCCTGTTGAACAGGGGCTGAAAAATTGGGCCTTAGGCACTGGTGGCTAGTGATGAGCCGAACACCCCCGGGTTCGGTTCGCACCAGAACCCGCGAACGGACCGAAAGTTCGAACGAACATTAGAACCCTATTAAATACAATGGATGCGAACGTTCGAATTCTAAAGTGCTAATTATAACAACTATTATGCATGTTATTGTCCTAAAAAGGGTTTGGGAACCCGGGTTCTGCACCAGGGGACATGTATCAATGCAAAAAGAAGTTTTAAAAACGGTCGTTTTCCGGGAGCAGTCATTTTAATGATGCATAAAGTGAAAAAAAAAAAGTCAAATATTCCTTTAAATATCGTACCTGGGGGGTGTCTAAAGTATGCCTGTGAAGTGCCACGTGTTTCCCGTGTTTAGAACTGTCCCTGCACAAAATGACACTTCTAAAGGAAAAAAAAGCCATTTAAAACTGCTTGCGGCTTTAATGTAATGTCTGGTCCCGGTAATATGGATGAAAATCTTTAAGAAAAATGGCATAGCTACCCCATGACCCCCCCCCTACCCCAGCCCATTACCAGCCCCTTTGGGTCTTGTATGGATATTAAGGGGAACCCCGCACATAAAATAAAAAAGGCCCTATATACTCTGAACAGCCGTATACAGGCGGTGCATACAAGACAGGGACTGTAGGTTTGTTCTTATGTAGAATCTGTTTGTAATTTTGAACAGGTACATTGTTGAAGTGTAGCTCCAGACCAAAAATCTATTTTTAAACTTTTTGGAAAACATAGGTAAGGGTTATCACCCCTGTAACATTTGTTTTGCTGTCTGTGCCCCTGTTCAGAACATTTCACCTCACTTTCCGTCCTAATGACAACTGTTTTTGAAATGTGGTGTTTTTCTTGAAACAAGGATTGCTGATAAAGCATCAGTACAGAGGAGACACCTTTCTCCCATATTTATTCTTACAGGAGAGAATTTTCCTTCCTAGTGGTAGATTTCCTCTCACTTCCTGTTGTCTTCTTGCGTTTGCAAGTAGGAGTCGTTTGTAAGTTGGATGTTTGAAAGTAGGGACCTGCCGTATATACTCTGCAGAAATAGGCCCCTTAGTTGTTGGTGTTGGCACAACACTGTAAGCACTCACAGTTACTCTTGGTTGGTGCTGGAACGCCCTGCTGTCAACTATTATATCAGGAATTTTAATTACATATAATTGTTGAACAGTGGTAGTAAAAATTGGGCCTTTGATGGTGGTGCTGGTGCCACAACACTGTAAGCCCTGACAGTTACTCTTGGTGGGTGCAGCAATGGGCCCTGCTGTGAATTATTAGATCAAGAATTGTAATTACATGCCCCTGTTGAACAGGGGCTGAAAAATTGGGCCTTAGGCACTGGTGGCACAACACTGCAACCCTTCACAGATACTGTACTTGGAGCACAGCAATGAGCCCTGTTGCAAAGTATTGCTTCAAAAATTGTAATGACACGCCCCTGTTAAACAGGGGCTGAAAAATTGGGCCTTAGGCACTGGTGGCACAACACTGCAACTCCTCACAGATACTGTACTTGGAGCACAGCAATGAGCCCTGTTGCAAAGTATTGCTTCAAAAATTGTAATTACACGCCCCTGTTAAACAGGGGCTGAAAAATTGGGCGTTAGGCACTGGTGGCGGCACCCATAAACAAAAATGATCTTCCAAGCTATCATCATCAATCGTATCATTGAGGACTCGGAGGAGGAGGATAGCCAGTCAACATAACAGCACAGGCACTCAGCATCAGCATCAGTCTTGAAGGGATGTGACATTTTAAAATCAATTAGTCTGTTATATCAGCATCAGGTGTGTGGTAGCTGGTGGTGATCCAAGACTGGTTCATCTTGATGAAAGTCAGTCGATCAACCGAGTCGGTGGACAGGCGCACCCTGTGATCCGTGACAAATCCTCCAGCAGCACTGAATGTGCGTTCCGAAAGAACGCTGGATGCAGGACAGGCCAGTAGCTCAATTGCATACTGTGCAAGCTCTGGCCAGTGATCCATCCTCAAGACCCAGTAAGCCAGAGGATTTTCGGTGGGGAAGGTGTCCAAGTCTGACCTTGCCCCTAGATATTCCTGCACCATGTTTATCAGACGCTGGCGATGGTTGCTGGAACCGATCATACTTTGGGGCTGCGGACTAAAGAATTGTCTGAACGCATCGGTCAGACGGCCACCTTCCCCACCGCTCCTTCTTTGACTGGCCGAAGCCTCAGCAACTCGTTGTCCAGGACCAGGAGTTTGCAACCTCCCAGTCTCTGGGAACGCGTTGCACAGACCTTTCTGCAAGGCCTCCCGGAGTTGTCTCATCCTCTGCTCCCTCTGCGACGGTAACATAAGGTCCGCAACCTTACCCTTGTACCGTGGATCAAGGAGAGTGGCCAGCCAGTAATGGTCCCTGTCCTTGATCCGAAGAATACGAGGATCCTTCCGCAGACTTTGCAGGATCAGGGAGGCCATGCAGCGTAGGTTTGCTGAGGCATTCGCTCCGGAGTCCTCTGGGTCACTAAGGACGACATGATCCGCAGCCACCTCCTCCCAGCCACGTACAAGTTCACTGGTTTCTTGGGACTGTAAATCATCCCTAAAAGACTGCTGCTGATGATGCTGAGTGCCAGCCTCCACCTCCATGCTGACACAATCCTCCTCCTCCTCCTCCTCCTCCTCCTCCTCCTCCTCTTCCTGTGCGATGGGTGGGACAGAAGGAACACTGTCTGGGTAAAGGGGGCCTTGAGAGGCAAGGAAGTCCTCCTCTTCCTGCCTCTGTTCTGCCTCAAGTGCCCTGTCCATTATTCCACGCAGCGTGTGCTCCAACAGGTGGACAAGAGGTACAGTGTCACTGATGCATGCACTGTCACTGCTCACCATCCTCGTGGCCTCCTCAAATGGTGCCAGGACAGTGCATGCATCCCTGATCATGCCCCACTGGCGTGGAGAAAAAAAACCAAGCTCCCCTGACCCTGTCCTGGTGCCGTAGTCGCACAGGTACTCATTGATGGCCCTCTGCTGCGTGTGCAGCCGCTGCAGCATGGCCAACGTTGAGTTCCACCTGGTGGGCATGTCACATATAAGGCGGTTCTTGGGCAGGTTCAACTCCTTTTGCAGCTCAGCCAGGCGAGCACTGGCATTATAAGATCTGCGGAAATGCACACAGACTTTCCTGGCCTGCCTCAGGACATCCTGTAAGCCCGGGTACCTGCCCAAGAAGCGCTGCACCACCAGGTTAAGGACGTGAGCCACACAGGGCACATGGGTCAGTTGTCCCTGTCGGAGGGCGGAGAGGAGGTTGGTGCCATTGTCGCAAACCACCATTCCTGGCTTAAGCTGGCGTGGCGTCAACCACCTCTCGGCCTGGCCCTGCAGAGCAGACAGGACCTCTGCCCCAGTGTGGCTTCTGTCCCCCAAACACACCAGCGCAAGCACGGCATGGCATCTTTTTGCCTGCGTACTTGCGTAGCCCCGTGAACGGCTACGGAGCACCGCTGGTTCATAGGACAAACCACAGGAAGAGGCCATGGAGGAAGAAGAAGAGGAGGGGGTGGAGGAGAGAGGTGTGTCACAACCAGTAGTAGCATTTTGGAGGCGTGGCGGTGGGACAACCTCCAACACTACTGCACCTTGTCCTGAATCCTTCCCAGCTGCCAAAAGAGTGACCCAATGGGCCGTGAAAGAAAGGTAACGTCCCTGTCCATGCCTGCTGGACCATGAGTCAGCGGTAATATGCACCTTACCGCTGACCGCCCTGTCCAGCGAGGCCAAGACATTGCCTTCCACATGCCGGTAGAGAGCCGGAATAGCCTTCCGTGAGAAAAAGTGGCGTTTGGGAACCTGCCACTGAGGAACCGCACATTGCACAAACTCACGGAAGGGGGCCGAGTCTACCAACTGAAAAGGCAGCAGTTGAAGCGCTAGCAATTTAGCCAAGCTAGCATTCAACCGCTGGGCATGTGGATGGCTGGGAGTGAACTTCTTTCGACGGTCCAGCAGCTGGGGCAGGGAAATTTGCCTGCTAGAATCGGACGTCGGTGTACTGCTAGCAGAGTGGGCGCAAGTACTTGGCTGTGACACACCTAATTCTACACCTTCATTCCTCTCAGTGCATGTTTCAGAGAGGACTGAAGTTATAGTGGGGTTGGAGATCCCAGCTGATGCGGTGCAAGGAGAGGTCCGCTTTGTTCTTTGGTGTGGGTCTTTGAGGTAGGCTTGCCAACGAGCTGCATGGCAGGTCAACATATGTCTGGTCAGGCATGTGGTACCCAAGCGGCTGATGTTTTGGCCACGCGATATACGCTTGAGACATATGTTGCAAACAGCAGCTGTGCGATCTGATGCACTAGCCTCAAAAAAGGCCCACACCAAAGAACTTTTTGAATGACGGGCAGAGGCAGCGCCCTGCACAGGCGGAGCTCTGCGGTGTGATTCCGTCGGTGTACTGCCCTTACGCTGGCCACCAAAGGGCATCCTGCCTCGTTGGAGATGTGCCTCCTCCTCATCCTTCTCCTCCTCCTCTCTCCTATTAGGCACCCACGTGGAGTCATTGACCTCATCATCCCCTCCCTCCTCATCACTGGAGCCAATCTGGCAGTATGCTGCAGCTGCTGGAACATGACTGCCAGATTGGTGTCCTTCTTGAGCATCCCCTCTGTCTGCTCTCACGCTACTGCCTTCCTCTAGCTGGGTTTCATCATCAGACCCTTCGAAATGCTGGGCATCCTCCTGGAGCATGTACCCAACACTGTGCTGAAACAGTTCGGGGGACTCCTCAGGAGGAGGACATGGTGGGTCTAGGGAAGGAGTGACTGATGATTTGTCTGACATTGATACCAGGGAAGACGACGCTTTGGCAGCTGCTTTTCCAGTACCCTGAGCCTGGGTGAGAGAGGATGAGGAGGAGGAGGAGGGCTTGGTCATCCACTCTACCAAGTCTTCGGCATGATGTGGCTCAACATGTCCAGCTGCCGAAAAGAAGGACAAGCGTGTCCCATGGCCATGTGCTGATGACAATGCACCGCGTCCACGACCAGCACTGTTGCCCCCAGACACAGAGCCTGCTTGCCCTCTTTTATTGCCTCCTGACTGTCTGCCTCTCCTTGTTTGCCTTCCAGACATTCTAATAGATGGCCTGCAGGGAGATGGGAAAAAAGCAATAAGGGCTACCTTCAGGTGTCCTTCTCTGTCCCTTGAAACAAGGACTTTCACAGTGAAAGAAACTGACACTGTCCCTACCTAGAGTTTTCTGTCCCTAGAATAAATGTTTTTTTTAATCACAATATAGCACAAGGACAATTCACTCAATGTCTCTCCAGGTCCCTGGAAACAAGGACTTGCAGAGTGAAAGAAACTGACACTGTCCCTACCTAGAGTTTTCTGTCCCTAGAATAAATGTTTTTTTTAAGCACAATATAGCACAAGGACAATTAACTCACTGTCCTTACAGGTCCCTGGAAACAAGGACTTGCAGAGTGAAAAAAAAAAAACACTCTCCCTACCTACAGTTTTCTGTCCCTAGAAAAAATGTTTTTTTTAAGCACAATATAGCACAAGGACAATTAACTCACTGTCCTTACAGGTCCCTGGAAACAAGGACTTGCAGAGTGAAAGAAAAAAAACACTCTCCCTACCTACAGTTTTCTGTCCCTAGAAAAAATGTTTTTTTTAATCACAATATAGCACAAGGAAAATTAACTCACTGTCCTTACAGGTCCCTGGAAACAAGGACTTGCAGAGTGAAAGAAAAAAAACACTCTCCCTACCTACAGTTTTCTGTCCCTAGAAAAAATGTTTTTTTTAAGCACAATATAGCACAAGGAAAATTAACTCACTGTCCTTACAGGTCCCTGGAAACAAGGACTTGCAGAGTGAAAGAAAAAAAACACTCTCCCTACCTACAGTTTTCTGTCCCTAGAAAAAATGTTTTTTTTAATCACAATATAGCACAAGGAAAATTAACTCACTGTCCTTACAGGTCCCTGGAAACAAGGACTTGCAGAGTGAAAGAAACTGACACTGTCCCTACCTAGAGTTTTCTGTCCCTAGAATAAATGTTTTTTTTAAGCACAATATAGCACAAGGACAATTAACTCACTGTCCTTACAGGTCCCTGGAAACAAGGACTTGCAGAGTGAAAGAAAAAAAACACTCTCCCTACCTACAGTTTTCTGTCCCTAGAAAAAATGTTTTTTTTAAGCACAATATAGCACAAGGAAAATTAACTCACTGTCCTTACAGGTCCCTGGAAACAAGGACTTGCAGAGTGAAAGAAAAAAAACACTCTCCCTACCTACAGTTTTCTGTCCCTAGAAAAAATGTTTTTTTTAATCACAATATAGCACAAGGAAAATTAACTCACTGTCCTTACAGGTCCCTGGAAACAAGGACTTGCAGAGTGAAAGAAACTGACACTGTCCCTACCTAGAGTTTTCTGTCCCTAGAATAAATGTTTTTTTTAATCACAATATAGCACAAGGAAAATTAACTCACTGTCCTTACAGGTCCCTGGAAACAAGGACTTGCAGAGTGAAAGAAACTGACACTGTCCCTACCTAGAGTTTTCTGTCCCTAGAATAAATGTTTTTTTTAAGCACAATATAGCACAAGGACAATTAACTCACTGTCCTTACAGGTCCCTGGAAACAAGGACTTGCAGAGTGAAAAAAAAAAAACACTCTCCCTACCTAGAGTTTTCTGTCCCTAGAAAAAATGTTTTTTTTAAGCACAATATAGCACAAGGACAATTAACTCACTGTCCTTACAGGTCCCTGGAAACAAGGACTTGCAGAGTGAAAGAAAAAAAACACTCTCCCTACCTACAGTTTTCTGTCCCTAGAAAAAATGTTTTTTTTAATCACAATATAGCACAAGGAAAATTAACTCACTGTCCTTACAGGTCCCTGGAAACAAGGACTTGCAGAGTGAAAGAAAAAAAACACTCTCCCTACCTACAGTTTTCTGTCCCTAGAAAAAATGTTTTTTTTAATCACAATATAGCACAAGGAAAATTAACTCACTGTCCTTACAGGTCCCTGGAAACAAGGACTTGCAGAGTGAAAGAAACTGACACTGTCCCTACCTAGAGTTTTCTGTCCCTAGAATAAATGTTTTTTTTAAGCACAATATAGCACAAGGACAATTAACTCACTGTCCTTACAGGTCCCTGGAAACAAGGACTTGCAGAGTGAAAGAAAAAAAACACTCTCCCTACCTACAGTTTTCTGTCCCTAGAAAAAATGTTTTTTTTAAGCACAATATAGCACAAGGAAAATTAACTCACTGTCCTTACAGGTCCCTGGAAACAAGGACTTGCAGAGTGAAAGAAAAAAAACACTCTCCCTACCTACAGTTTTCTGTCCCTAGAAAAAATGTTTTTTTTAATCACAATATAGCACAAGGAAAATTAACTCACTGTCCTTACAGGTCCCTGGAAACAAGGACTTGCAGAGTGAAAGAAACTGACACTGTCCCTACCTAGAGTTTTCTGTCCCTAGAATAAATGTTTTTTTTAATCACAATATAGCACAAGGAAAATTAACTCACTGTCCTTACAGGTCCCTGGAAACAAGGACTTGCAGAGTGAAAGAAACTGACACTGTCCCTACCTAGAGTTTTCTGTCCCTAGAATAAATGTTTTTTTTAAGCACAATATAGCACAAGGACAATTAACTCACTGTCCTTACAGGTCCCTGGAAACAAGGACTTGCAGAGTGAAAGAAAAAAAACACTCTCCCTACCTACAGTTTTCTGTCCCTAGAAAAAATGTTTTTTTTAATCACAATATAGCACAAGGAAAATTAACTCACTGTCCTTACAGGTCCCTGGAAACAAGGACTTGCAGAGTGAAAGAAAAAAAACACTCTCCCTACCTACAGTTTTCTGTCCCTAGAAAAAATGTTTTTTTTAATCACAATATAGCACAAGGAAAATTAACTCACTGTCCTTACAGGTCCCTGGAAACAAGGACTTGCAGAGTGAAAGAAACTGACACTGTCCCTACCTAGAGTTTTCTGTCCCTAGAATAAATGTTTTTTTTAATCACAATATAGCACAAGGAAAATTAACTCACTGTCCTTACAGGTCCCTGGAAACAAGGACTTGCAGAGTGAAAGAAACTGACACTGTCCCTACCTAGAGTTTTCTGTCCCTAGAATAAATGTTTTTTTTAAGCACAATATAGCACAAGGACAATTAACTCACTGTCCTTACAGGTCCCTGGAAACAAGGACTTGCAGAGTGAAAGAAAAAAAACACTCTCCCTACCTACAGTTTTCTGTCCCTAGAAAAAATGTTTTTTTTAATCACAATATAGCACAAGGAAAATTAACTCACTGTCCTTACAGGTCCCTGGAAACAAGGACTTGCAGAGTGAAAGAAAAAAAACACTCTCCCTACCTACAGTTTTCTGTCCCTAGAAAAAATGTTTTTTTTAATCACAATATAGCACAAGGAAAATTAACTCACTGTCCTTACAGGTCCCTGGAAACAAGGACTTGCAGAGTGAAAGAAACTGACACTGTCCCTACCTAGAGTTTTCTGTCCCTAGAATAAATGTTTTTTTTAATCACAATATAGCACAAGGAAAATTAACTCACTGTCCTTACAGGTCCCTGGAAACAAGGACTTGCAGAGTGAAAGAAACTGACACTGTCCCTACCTAGAGTTTTCTGTCCCTAGAATAAATGTTTTTTTTAATCACAATATAGCACAAGGAAAATTAACTCACTGTCCTTACAGGTCCCTGGAAACAAGGACTTGCAGAGTGAAAGAAACTGACACTGTCCCTACCTAGAGTTTTCTGTCCCTAGAATAAATGTTTTTTTTAATCACAATATAGCACAAGGAAAATTAACTCACTGTCCTTACAGGTCCCTGGAAACAAGGACTTGCAGAGTGAAAGAAACTGACACTGTCCCTACCTAGAGTTTTCTGTCCCTAGAATAAATGTTTTTTTTAAGCACAATATAGCACAAGGACAATTAACTCACTGTCCTTACAGGTCCCTGGAAACAAGGACTTGCAGAGTGAAAGAAAAAAAACACTCTCCCTACCTACAGTTTTCTGTCCCTAGAAAAAATGTTTTTTTTAATCACAATATAGCACAAGGAAAATTAACTCACTGTCCTTACAGGTCCCTGGAAACAAGGACTTGCAGAGTGAAAGAAACTGACACTGTCCCTACCTAGAGTTTTCTGTCCCTAGAATAAATGTTTTTTTTAATCACAATATAGCACAAGGAAAATTAACTCACTGTCCTTACAGGTCCCTGGAAACAAGGACTTGCAGAGTGAAAGAAACTGACACTGTCCCTACCTAGAGTTTTCTGTCCCTAGAATAAATGTTTTTTTTAATCACAATATAGCACAAGGAAAATTAACTCACTGTCCTTACAGGTCCCTGGAAACAAGGACTTGCAGAGTGAAAGAAACTGACACTGTCCCTACCTAGAGTTTTCTGTCCCTAGAATAAATGTTTTTTTTAAGCACAATATAGCACAAGGACAATTAACTCACTGTCCTTACAGGTCCCTGGAAACAAGGACTTGCAGAGTGAAAGAAAAAAAACACTCTCCCTACCTACAGTTTTCTGTCCCTAGAAAAAATGTTTTTTTTAATCACAATATAGCACAAGGAAAATTAACTCACTGTCCTTACAGGTCCCTGGAAACAAGGACTTGCAGAGTGAAAGAAACTGACACTGTCCCTACCTAGAGTTTTCTGTCCCTAGAATAAATGTTTTTTTTAATCACAATATAGCACAAGGACAATTAACTCACTGTCCTTACAGGTCCCTGGAAACAAGGACTTGCAGAGTGAAAGAAACTGACACTGTCCCTACCTAGAGTTTTCTGTCCCTAGAATAAATGTTTTTTTTAAGCACAATATAGCACAAGGACAATTAACTCACTGTCCTTACAGGTCCCTGGAAACAAGGACTTGCAGAGTGAAAGAAACTGACACTGTCCCTACCTAGAGTTTTCTGTCCCTAGAATAAATGTTTTTTTTAAGCACACTATAGCAGAAGCACAAAACACACTGACACTCTCCCTACCTATCCTTCTCTTTCCCTAAACTAAAGGAATCCAGGTTAAGCAAGAAAGAAATAACAGTCACTGTCCCTGCCTATGCTACTCTATCCCTGCTCCGGAACACACTACACTAGGCCGCCGTGCTGGCGGCCTTTTATAGTGTGGGGCGTGTACTAAACACCCTCAGCAATAATTGGCCACAGGCATCCTGCCTGTGGCCAATCATTGCTCTCCTCGCTGCCGGCACTGTGATTGGCCAAGCATGCGGGGTCACAGTGCATGCTTGGCCAATCACAGCGCCTGGATGACACTGCGATGGCGTAGTGCATTGTGGGCCGTTCGCGTCACTCGAATTTGGCGCGAACGGCCCAAATCGTTCGATCTTCGTCGAACGATCGAACAGCCAATGTTCGAGTCGAACGTATGTTCGACTCGAACACGAAGCTCATCCCTACTGGTGGCACAACACTGCAACCCCTCACAGATACTGTACTTGGAGCACAGCAATGAGCCCTGTTGCAAAGTATTGCTTCAAAAATTGTAATGACACGCCCCTGTTAAACAGGGGCTGAAAAATTGGGCCTTAGGCACTGGTGGCACAACACTGCAACTCCTCACAGATACTGTACTTGGAGCACAGCAATGAGCCCTGTTGCAAAGTATTGCTTCAAAAATTGTAATGACACGCCCCTGTTAAACAGGGGCTGAAAAATTGGGCCTTAGGCACTGGTGGCACAACACTGCAACTCCTCACAGATACTGTACTTGGAGCACAGCAATGAGCCCTGTTGCAAAGTATTGCTTCAAAAATTGTAATTACACGCCCCTGTTAAACAGGGGCTGAAAAATTGGGCGTTAGGCACTGGTGGCGGCACCCATAAACAAAAATGATCTTACAAGCTATCATCATCAATCGTATCATTGAGGACTCGGAGGAGGAGGATAGCCAGTCAACATAACAGCACAGGCACTCAGCATCAGCATCAGTCTTGAAGGGATGTGACATGTTAAAATCAATTAGTCTGTTATATCAGCATCAGGTGTGTGGTAGCTGGTGGTGATCCAAGACTGGTTCATCTTGATGAAAGTCAGTCGATCAACCGAGTCGGTGGACAGGCGCACCCTGTGATCCGTGACAAATCCTCCAGCAGCACTGAATGTGCGTTCCGAAAGAACGCTGGATGCAGGACAGGCCAGTAGCTCAATTGCATACTGTGCAAGCTCTGGCCAGTGATCCATCCTCAAGACCCAGTAAGCCAGAGGATTTTCGGTGGGGAAGGTGTCCAAGTCTGACCTTGCCCCTAGATATTCCTGCACCATGTTTATCAGACGCTGGCGATGGTTGCTGGAACCGATCATACTTTGGGGCTGCGGACTAAAGAATTGTCTGAACGCATCGGTCAGACGGCCACCTTCCCCACCGCTCCTTCTTTGACTGGCCGAAGCCTCAGCAACTCGTTGTCCAGGACCAGGAGTTTGCAACCTCCCAGTCTCTGGGAACGCGTTGCACAGACCTTTCTGCAAGGCCTCCCGGAGTTGTCTCATCCTCTGCTCCCTCTGCGACGGTAACATAAGGTCCGCAACCTTACCCTTGTACCGTGGATCAAGGAGAGTGGCCAGCCAGTAATGGTCCCTCTCCTTGATCCGAAGAATACGAGGATCCTTCCGCAGACTTTGCAGGATCAGGGAGGCCATGCAGCGTAGGTTTGCTGAGGCATTCGCTCCGGAGTCCTCTGGGTCACTAAGGACGACATGATCCGCAGCCACCTCCTCCCAGCCACGTACAAGTCCACTGGTTTCTTGGGACTGTAAATCATCCCTAAAAGACTGCTGCTGATGATGCTGAGTGCCAGCCTCCACCTCCATGCTGACACAATCCTCCTCCTCCTCCTCCTCCTCCTCCTCCTCTTCCTGTGCGATGGGTGGGACAGAAGGAACACTGTCTGGGTAAAGAGGGCCTTGAGAGGCAAGGAAGTCCTCCTCTTCCTGCCTCTGTTCTGCCTCAAGTGCCCTGTCCATTATTCCACGCAGCGTGTGCTCCAACAGGTGGACAAGAGGTACAGTGTCACTGATGCATGCACTGTCACTGCTCACCATCCTCGTGGCCTCCTCAAATGGTGCCAGGACAGTGCATGCATCCCTGATCATGCCCCACTGGCGTGGAGAAAAAAAACCAAGCTCCCCTGACCCTGTCCTGGTGCCGTAGTCGCACAGGTACTCATTGATGGCCCTCTGCTGCGTGTGCAGCCGCTGCAGCATGGCCAACGTTGAGTTCCACCTGGTGGGCATGTCACATATAAGGCGGTTCTTGGGCAGGTTCAACTCCTTTTGCAGCTCAGCCAGGCGAGCACTGGCATTATAAGATCTGCGGAAATGCACACAGACTTTCCTGGCCTGCCTCAGGACATCCTGTAAGCCCGGGTACCTGCCCAAGAAGCGCTGCACCACCAGGTTAAGGACGTGAGCCACACAGGGCACATGGGTCAGTTGTCCCTGTCGGAGGGCGGAGAGGAGGTTGGTGCCATTGTCGCAAACCACCATTCCTGGCTTAAGCTGGCGTGGCGTCAACCACCTCTCGGCCTGGCCCTGCAGAGCAGACAGGACCTCTGCCCCAGTGTGGCTTCTGTCCCCCAAACACACCAGCGCAAGCACGGCATGGCATCTTTTTGCCTGCGTACTTGCGTAGCCCCGTGAACGGCTACGGAGCACCGCTGGTTCATAGGACAAACCACAGGAAGAGGCCATGGAGGAAGAAGAAGAGGAGGGGGTGGAGGAGAGAGGTGTGTCACAACCAGTAGTAGCATTTTGGAGGCGTGGCGGTGGGACAACCTCCAACACTACTGCACCTTGTCCTGAATCCTTCCCAGCTGCCAAAAGAGTGACCCAATGGGCCGTGAAAGAAAGGTAACGTCCCTGTCCATGCCTGCTGGACCATGAGTCAGCGGTAATATGCACCTTACCGCTGACCGCCCTGTCCAGCGAGGCCAAGACATTGCCTTCCACATGCCGGTAGAGAGCCGGAATAGCCTTCCGTGAGAAAAAGTGGCGTTTGGGAACCTGCCACTGAGGAACCGCACATTGCACAAACTCACGGAAGGGGGCCGAGTCTACCAACTGAAAAGGCAGCAGTTGAAGCGCTAGCAATTTAGCCAAGCTAGCATTCAACCGCTGGGCATGTGGATGGCTGGGAGTGAACTTCTTTCGACGGTCCAGCAGCTGGGGCAGGGAAATTTGCCTGCTAGAATCGGACGTCGGTGTACTGCTAGCAGAGTGGGCGCAAGTACTTGGCTGTGACACACCTAATTCTACACCTTCATTCCTCTCAGTGCATGTTTCAGAGAGGACTGAAGTTATAGTGGGGTTGGAGATCCCAGCTGATGCGGTGCAAGGAGAGGTCCGCTTTGTTCTTTGGTGTGGGTCTTTGAGGTAGGCTTGCCAACGAGCTGCATGGCAGGTCAACATATGTCTGGTCAGGCATGTGGTACCCAAGCGGCTGATGTTTTGGCCACGCGATATACGCTTGAGACATATGTTGCAAACAGCAGCTGTGCGATCTGATGCACTAGCCTCAAAAAAGGCCCACACCAAAGAACTTTTTGAATGACGGGCAGAGGCAGCGCCCTGCACAGGCGGAGCTCTGCGGTGTGATTCCGTCGGTGTACTGCCCTTACGCTGGCCACCAAAGGGCATCCTGCCTCGTTGGAGATGTGCCTCCTCCTCATCCTCCTCCTCCTCCTCTCTCCTATTAGGCACCCACGTGGAGTCAGTGACCTCATCATCCCCTCCCTCCTCATCACTGGAGCCAATCTGGCAGTATGCTGCAGCTGCTGGAACATGACTGCCAGATTGGTGTCCTTCTTGAGCATCCCCTCTGTCTGCTCTCACGCTACTGCCTTCCTCTAGCTGGGTTTCATCATCAGACCCTTCGAAACGCTGGGCATCCTCCTGGAGCATGTACCCAACACTGTGCTGAAACAGTTCGGGGGACTCCTCAGGAGGAGGACATGGTGGGTCTAGGGAAGGAGTGACTGATGATTTGTCTGACATTGATACCAGGGAAGACGACGCTTTGGCAGCTGCTTTTCCAGTACCCTGAGCCTGGGTGAGAGAGGATGAGGAGGAGGAGGAGGGCTTGGTCATCCACTCTACCAAGTCTTCGGCATGATGTGGCTCAACATGTCCAGCTGCCGAAAAGAAGGACAAGCGTGTCCCATGGCCATGTGCTGATGACAATGCACCGCGTCCACGGCCAGCACTGTTGCCCCCAGACACAGAGCCTGCTTGCCCTCTTTTATTGCCTCCTGACTGTCTGCCTCTCCTTGTTTGCCTTCCAGACATTCTAATAGATGGCCTGCAGGGAGATGGGAAAAAAGCAATAAGGGCTACCTTCAGGTGTCCTTCTCTGTCCCTTGAAACAAGGACTTTCACAGTGAAAGAAACTGACACTCTCCCTACCTACAGTTTTCTGTCCCTAGAAAAAATATTTTTTTTAAGCACAATATAGCACAAGGACAATTCACTCACTGTCCTTACAGGTCCCTGGAAACAAGGACTTGCAGAGTGAAAGAAAAAAAACACTCTCCCTACCTACAGTTTTCTGTCCCTAGAATAAATGTTTTTTTTAAGCACAATATAGCACAAGGACAATTCACTCACTGTCCTTACAGGTCCCTGGAAACAAGGACTTGCAGAGTGAAAGAAAAAAAACACTCTCCCTACCTACAGTTTTCTGTCCCTAGAAAAAATGTTTTTTTTAATCACAATATAGCACAAGGACAATTCACTCACTGTCCTTACAGGTCCCTGGAAACAAGGACTTGCAGAGTGAAAGAAAAAAAACACTCTCCCTACCTACAGTTTTCTGTCCCTAGAATAAATGTTTTTTTTAAGCACAATATAGCACAAGGACAATTCACTCACTGTCCTTACAGGTCCCTGGAAACAAGGACTTGCAGAGTGAAAGAAAAAAAACACTCTCCCTACCTACAGTTTTCTGTCCCTAGAAAAAATGTTTTTTTTAATCACAATATAGCACAAGGACAATTCACTCACTGTCCTTACAGGTCCCTGGAAACAAGGACTTGCAGAGTGAAAGAAAAAAAACACTCTCCCTACCTACAGTTTTCTGTCCCTAGAAAAAATGTTTTTTTTTAATCACAATATAGCACAAGGACAATTCACTCACTGTCCTTACAGGTCCCTGGAAACAAGGACTTGCAGAGTGAAATAAACTGACACTCTCCCTACCTACAGTTTTCTGTCCCTAGAATAAATGTTTTTTTTAATCACAATATAGCACAAGGACAATTCACTCACTGTCCTTACAGGTCCCTGGAAACAAGGACTTGCAGAGTGAAAGAAAAAAAACACTCTCCCTACCTACAGTTTTCTGTCCCTAGAAAAAATGTTTTTTTTTAATCACAATATAGCACAAGGACAATTCACTCACTGTCCTTACAGGTCCCTGGAAACAAGGACTTGCAGAGTGAAATAAACTGACACTCTCCCTACCTACAGTTTTCTGTCCCTAGAATAAATGTTTTTTTTAAGCACAATATAGCACAAGGACAATTCACTCACTGTCCTTCCAGGTCCCTGGAAACAAGGACTTGCAGAGTGAAAGAAAAAAAACACTCTCCCTACCTACAGTTTTCTGTCCCTAGAAAAAATGTTTTTTTTAATCACAATATAGCACAAGGACAATTCACTCACTGTCCTTACAGGTCCCTGGAAACAAGGACTTGCAGAGTGAAAGAAAAAAAACACTCTCCCTACCTACAGTTTTCTGTCCCTAGAAAAAATGTTTTTTTTAATCACAATATAGCACAAGGACAATTCACTCACTGTCCTTCCAGGTCCCTGGAAACAAGGACTTGCAGAGTGAAATAAACTGACACTCTCCCTACCTACAGTTTTCTGTCCCTAGAATAAATGTTTTTTTTAAGCACAATATAGCACAAGGACAATTCACTCACTGTCCTTAGAGGTCCCTGGAAACAAGGACTTGCAGAGTGAAAGAAAAAAAACACTCTCCCTACCTACAGTTTTCTGTCCCTAGAAAAAATGTTTTTTTTTAAGCACAATATAGCACAAGGACAATTCACTCACTGTCCTTCCAGGTCCCTGGAAACAAGGACTTGCAGAGTGAAAGAAAAAAAACACTCTCCCTACCTACAGTTTTCTGTCCCTAGAATAAATGTTTTTTTTAAGCACAATATAGCACAAGGACAATTCACTCACTGTCCTTACAGGTCCCTGGAAACAAGGACTTGCAGAGTGAAAGAAAAAAAACACTCTCCCTACCTACAGTTTTCTGTCCCTAGAAAAAATGTTTTTTTTAATCACAATATAGCACAAGGACAATTCACTCACTGTCCTTACAGGTCCCTGGAAACAAGGACTTGCAGAGTGAAAGAAAAAAAACACTCTCCCTACCTACAGTTTTCTGTCCCTAGAAAAAATGTTTTTTTTTAATCACAATATAGCACAAGGACAATTCACTCACTGTCCTTACAGGTCCCTGGAAACAAGGACTTGCAGAGTGAAATAAACTGACACTCTCCCTACCTACAGTTTTCTGTCCCTAGAATAAATGTTTTTTTTAAGCACAATATAGCACAAGGACAATTCACTCACTGTCCTTACAGGTCCCTGGAAACAAGGACTTGCAGAGTGAAAGAAAAAAAACACTCTCCCTACCTACAGTTTTCTGTCCCTAGAAAAAATGTTTTTTTTAATCACAATATAGCACAAGAACAATTCACTCACTGTCCTTACAGGTCCCTGGAAACAAGGACTTGCAGAGTGAAAGAAAAAAAACACTCTCCCTACCTACAGTTTTCTGTCCCTAGAAAAAATGTTTTTTTTAATCACAATATAGCACAAGGACAATTCACTCACTGTCCTTACAGGTCCCTGGAAACAAGGACTTGCAGAGTGAAATAAACTGACACTCTCCCTACCTACAGTTTTCTGTCCCTAGAATAAATGTTTTTTTTAAGCACAATATAGCACAAGGACAATTCACTCACTGTCCTTACAGGTCCCTGGAAACAAGGACTTGCAGAGTGAAAGAAAAAAAACACTCTCCCTACCTACAGTTTTCTGTCCCTAGAAAAAATGTTTTTTTTAATCACAATATAGCACAAGGACAATTCACTCACTGTCCTTACAGGTCCCTGGAAACAAGGACTTGCAGAGTGAAATAAACTGACACTCTCCCTACCTACAGTTTTCTGTCCCTAGAATAAATGTTTTTTTTAAGCACAATATAGCACAAGGAGAATTCACTCACTGTCCTTCCAGGTCCCTGGAAACAAGGACTTGCAGAGTGAAAGAAAAAAAACACTCTCCCTACCTACAGTTTTCTGTCCCTAGAAAAAATGTTTTTTTTAATCACAATATAGCACAAGGACAATTCACTCACTGTCCTTACAGGTCCCTGGAAACAAGGACTTGCAGAGTGAAAGAAAAAAAACACTCTCCCTACCTACAGTTTTCTGTCCCTAGAAAAAATGTTTTTTTTAATCACAATATAGCACAAGGACAATTCACTCACTGTCCTTCCAGGTCCCTGGAAACAAGGACTTGCAGAGTGAAATAAACTGACACTCTCCCTACCTACAGTTTTCTGTCCCTAGAATAAATGTTTTTTTGAAGCACAATATAGCACAAGGACAATTCACTCACTGTCCTTAGAGGTCCCTGGAAACAAGGACTTGCAGAGTGAAAGAAAAAAAACACTCTCCCTACCTACAGTTTTCTGTCCCTAGAAAAAATGTTTTTTTTTAAGCACAATATAGCACAAGGACAATTCACTCACTGTCCTTCCAGGTCCCTGGAAACAAGGACTTGCAGAGTGAAAGAAAAAAAACACTCTCCCTACCTACAGTTTTCTGTCCCTAGAAAAAATGTTTTTTTTAAGCACAATATAGCACAAGGACAATTCACTCACTGTCCTTCCAGGTCCCTGGAAACAAGGACTTGCAGAGTGAAAGAAAAAAAACACTCTCCCTACCTACAGTTTTCTGTCCCTAGAAAAAATGTTTTTTTTAATCACAATATAGCACAAGGACAATTCACTCACTGTCCTTACAGGTCCCTGGAAACAAGGACTTGCAGAGTGAAAGAAACTGACACTCTCCCTACCTACAGTTTTCTGTCCCTAGAATAAATGTTTTTTTAAGCACAATATAGCACAAGGACAATTCACTCACTGTCCTTCCAGGTCCCTGGAAACAAGGACTTGCAGAGTGAAAGAAACTGACACTGTCCCTACCTACAGTTTTCTGTCCCTAGAATAAATGTTTTTTTTAAGCACACTATAGCACAAGCACAAAACACACTGACACTCTCCCTACCTATCCTTCTCTTTCCCTAAACTAAAGGAATCCAGGTTAAGCAAGAAAGAAATAACAGTCACTGTCCCTGCCTATGCTGCTCTATCCCTGCTCCGGAACACACTACACTAGGCCGCCGTGCTGGCGGCCTTTTATAGTGTGGGGCGTGTACTAAACACCCTCAGCAATAATTGGCCACAGGCATCCTGCCTGTGGCCAATCATTGCTCTCCTCGCTGCCGGCGCTGTGATTGGCCAAGCATGCGGGGTCACAGTGCATGCTTGGCCAATCACAGCGCCTGGATGACACTGCGATGGCGTAGTGCATTGTGGGCCGTTCGCGTCACTCGAATTTGGCGCGAACGGCCCAAATCGTTCGATCTTCGTCGAACGATCGAACAGCCGATGTTCGAGTCGAACGTATGTTCGACTCGAACACGAAGCTCATCCCTACTATCTACATAAAGCAGCAGAGAGGGCCTAAGAGGCACAACCCATCACCTATGTACGCAGCCATTTATCAAAAATTCATCAAAAATACTGATAATCTAGGGTGATAAGAGACAGACAGCCACACCCGGGAAAGAGACTCCTGGCAGTCAGGGAGGCTTGAAACCCCTCCACGCCTTCAACCAAGCCCCCTGACCCCGCTTGTCTCTTTCAAGCTCCCGAATCTTCCCCACCTCATGCAAAATGTCATACACCACCACCTCAACAGGAAGGAGTTTTTGCCGAATGCTGACCTGACACCGTGCATTCCAGGTGAAATAACGGACTACTAGGCTAACTAAAAAAAGTGTATCCAAACAAAAAACTCCACCGGTATTGAATGCTCCGTACACCCACTCAGCATAACCCAGCCTGGAGAGGAAAGGGACACCGAGGGCCCGCCCCACCTGTTTGTACACCTCTATGTTAAAAGGGCAATGAAGCAGAAAATGATCCATAGTCTCCTCCTCATCTGCACACTCCTCCCGAGGACAGCTACGATCCATCCCACTGCGGAATTTCAAATTGCCCCGAACATAGAGCTTCCCATGGAAGCACAACCAGGCCAGATCCCTAAATTTAGGGGGTACTCTATCCAAATTAATCAGTCTTAACCCCACCCTCAAAACTGGGCCCGGGCAATCCCTTAAGGCCAGTGGGTCATGAAAGACTTCGCTCAAGACTCGACTCATAAGGACTTTCCTTGGAACCGATCTGAGATCTTCAGCCGACAATCGCCACTGCCGCAGTAACTTCAGGCACGGAGCGACATAGGCTGGTAGCTGACCACGATGACCCCTGCGATTCTTCACTTGGCCACCTTCTTCCCAAAGTCGTAGAAAAGGCCTAAACCAAGATCTAAATATGCCTACCCATCCAGGAGGTTCCACTGCAAGCATATTACCAATGTTAAACTTTAGAAATAGCAGTGAAAAGAAAAGAACTGGGTTGACCATACCTAAGCCACCCTCCCTCCTGGATAGGTAGGTGACATTCCTCTTGATGGGGTTCAGTCTGTTCCCCCACAGCATCTGGAAGAACACACTACTGACCCTAGCATAGAGAGACACTGGCAAGATGCAGACAAAGCTGACATACAAGAAGATCGGAATCAGGTAAGTCTTAATCAGATCAACCCTTTCCCTCATAGATAACTTCCATCTCTTCCAGCTGACCACCTTAGTATTGGCAATTTCCAGTCTGCCTTCCCAGTTTTTGAGGCCATAATCGCCGGGTCCAAATTCAATGCCTAGTATCTTAATTCTTTCCTGGGGCACTGGAAAGGTGTCCGGGAGATCAAAACCCTCACCTTCCTTTCCCATCCAGAAAACTTCAGTCTTTTCCTGATTGATCTTGGAGCCTGATGCTTCAGAATACCGTGATGTCAGAGAGACCACCTCCTCCGCTTCATCCGTCCCAGTGACAATCACCGACACATCATCCGCATAGGCAACAACCCTCAATGGCGGCTCACCCGGGAGCCCCACTGGTACCCCACACAACATGCCGCTCTCTAGCCTCCTGACGAAGGGGTCGATTGCAAACACATAGAGCAGGGGACTCAGGGGACAACCCTGGCGCACCCCGGAGCCAACCCCAAAGGACTGTCCAACCCAACCATTAACAAGAGGGAAGCTTTCTGCCCCCTTATACAAGACTTTCAGCCAATCGACAAAACCACCCGGCAGACCGTACTTACTAAGGAGCAACCACAGGTACTCATGGTTAACACGATCAAAAGCCTTTGCCTGATCCAATGTCAGCAAATACTTTCCCCAGCCTGCAGCCCTGCACCGCTCCAAGGCCTCCCGGACAGCTAAAACCGCTGTGAAGGTGCTCCTACCCTGGACCGAACAGTGCTGATGGCGAGAAAGCAAAGACTCTGCCACTGACGATAGGCGCCAGAAAAATATCTTTGCCAGTATCTTTCTATCGACATTAAGAAGGCTGATGGGGCGCCAATTCTCAATCATCGAAGGATCTTTACCCTTTGAAAGAAGAATCACAGCCGAGTGCCTCATGGAAGGGGAAAGCACCCCCTCAGCAAGGCAACTGTTAAAAACCTCTACCAAATGCGGGGCCAGAATAGACTTAAAGGCTTTGTAAAACTCAGCCGTCAAGCCATCCGGTCCAGGCGACTTTTTGATGGCAAGCTGTTCAATTGCCCTCATCACCTCTTCGACTGTGATCTCCTCTGTCAAATTCATCAATGGAACATCTCCACCATTTAGACCTGGAGTAGAGTCCAAAAAGCTTTCCATCTTGTCACGATCAAGCTCTTTCCTCCCAAGAAGGTCGGCATAAAAGGACCTCACGACCTCCAGAATCCCTGACCTGGACTTTGTCAAGGAACCTGTACTGTCCTTAAGGCCAACGACCGTTTTAACAGCTACACCTTGTTTGCAGTTCTGGTAAGGGTCAGGCGAGTGGTACTTCCCATAGTCCCTCTCCAGAACCAAAGAGGCATGCCGGTCATATTGACACTTCCTGAGAAGGAGTTTCACTTCGGAGATTGCCCCAGGATCTCCTCCTCTCGAAACAAGAATATCCAGCTTCCTCCGTAAACGTTGGTAGGTCATGTATTTATTAAACTGATTTCTATTGGCTAGGCCCCTGACGAATCCAGCGATCCTCTTTTTGGTCAGCTCCCACCACTCAGCCTTGCTGCTACAAAAGTCCAGGATGGTCACCTGTGCCTGAAAGAATTCCTCAAAGGATTGTCTAACATGTTCTTCCTTGAGTAGTGTCGAATTTAATCTCCAGATGCCCTTGCCCCTCTGAGGGGCGTCTGAAGCATTCAGTACCACAGATAGCATACAGTGATCAGAGAACTCTACTGCCTGCACCACTGGGGGCGAGAAAGCAGAGGCCTCCTTCAAAAAAAACCTATCTATCCTACTCTGACTATTACCACGATGAAAAGTGAACCCGGTGTCATCTGGGAGGTGCTTAATGTGCACATCCACAAGACCAGCATCCCTAATCATACTATTTAAAAAAACGCTATCATATCCCAGCCTGTCCTTGAAGTCCTTCCTGTCCTTGGGCCTAGTTACTGTATTAAAGTCACCTCCAAAGACCACTTGCCGGGATGTAAAAAGAAATGGCTTGATCCTTGTAAAAAGGCATTTCCTGTCCCACTTTGTGTGCGGCCCATAAACATTGATTAGGCGCAGGTCCTGCCCTCCCACAAGGACGTCTAAGACCATACATCTCCCAATCTCCACCTCAATAACCCGCCGGACAGTTACCATGCCGGTTTTAAACAACACCGCCACACCGCCGTAAGGCTCGGCCGCAAGAGACCAGTAAGATGGACCATACCTCCACTCTCTCTTGGCCATATGAATATCTGCCAAGGAGGTGAGCCTAGTCTCTTGCAAAAATAAAATTTCAGCATCTAATTGGCTGAACAAAAAGAAGGCCATAGAACGAGCTCTTACTGACTTAATGCTGGCGACATTAATTGTCACCACTTTTAACGGAGGGGGAACCGCCATTTGGGTTATTGGGTGGATTGCTTCTTAGCTCCCCTCTGCTGCTCATCACCAGAAGCCTCTCTCTTTCTAGAGGCCGCCTCAAAGTCCATTTCGGAATCGGAACTTCTCTCAGAAGAAGCTCCGGATGAAGAAATATCCCACTTGGAGGACCTATGACGGCTGGAGACAGGAACCGGAGCTTCTCGTCCCCGTTCCGTCCTCACCGCCTGCCTCTTCCGCCTCCCAACCTTCCTTCTCTCCTCCAGGTACCGCAGGTCAGCCTCAGAGATGCCCTCATCTCTTATTTTTTTCTTTAAAGTCTTTCCACAAGACTTCTTTACAGAGGAAGGGGCGCCCTTTTTAGTACACGCTGGTGGGGGGGGGTGATCCCTTTAAGTCAGACTCGGGAGGGGTAGACTCCTGGGGGGTAACAGACTCGGGGGGCACAGACTTGGAAGGTTCCGACACAAGAGGAGAGGGTACAGTAGGCTGGGGGGACACAGAGACAGAAACAGAAGGAGTACTTACAGACACAGGAGGGGTGGCCACAGGAACTGGAGAGGGATCCTGAGCAGGACCAGGGGAGGGGGTCACCGCAGAGGAGGATGGTACACCAGGGGTCTCACCCTCCATCCTGTCCAGCCTTGACATGTCCTCTACTACCTCCTTCTCCATATTGTGCCAGGCTTCAGGACATCTGCTGTAGGGGTGGCCAAGGCGCAGGCACAGATTGCACCTGATCATCTTAGTGCAGTCCTTAGCCATATGACCCTGACCCCGACACACTGAACACATCAAGGCTGAACAGGAGGAGCTCAAGTGCCCCTTTTCTCCACAGCGGTGACACAGCTTCGGCTGACCAGGGTAGAAAACAGTCATCCTATCCCTCCCTATGAAAGCTGAGGAGGGCAAGTGACGGACAACATTCCCATCCCTGGCCAACCTGACTGTTACCGACCATCCCCCAGTCCAGATGTTACGCTCATCATGGATTTTATTAGGTTTGGTCAAAACTTCCCCATAGTTCCTTAACCAGACCTCTAGATCCCGAGCAGGAACACTCTCATTGGTCAGGATAATGGTTATTTTTTTTACTGTTGACCTCTGAGAAACCGCAACTGGGACCAGACCTTCCCATTCAGGTCTTGACCTGCACCGAGCCTCATATCGCTCCCAGAACAGGTCAAGACCCTCTGGCCTGGTGAAACTAACCGTATAGTCCCTTGTCCCAGCTACGTGTATAAAGGCATACAGGTCATTTGCACCAAAACCCATCTCCAATATCAAGTCCACCACTGCACGCCGTGCTGGAGGGATGGCACCACCTTCCCATTTCAGAATAACTACATTCCGCCTGGGACCCCCAGCAGAAGCCAGAGACCCAAGACCAGATCTTGGGGTGCTCAAAGTGGCAGCTTGCAGTGGAAAACCCCGCTTGGGAGCGGGACTACCAGGAGCAGAGTGTGCCACCTGTGCAAAAGTAGGTTTATCAGGGCCAAGGGCCGCCACTGAAGTCACATTAGTCTGTATATTATTATTATTATTATCAACTGTATGAACTGAAATGGCAGGATCTGTAGCAGGATTGTTCATCACACTGGTACTGGGGTGATTGTTATCAGTCACAGAACTATTCAAATTCCCATCAGGAATAGTCACAGTTGCTGCAGTACCAGTTGTCTCCTGATGCTGCACTGTAGAGTCCTCAGCAGCAGTGGGGCAAACAGCTTTGGACTCAGCCAAAGAAGGGTTAATGGGCTGTGCTGACACTTGCAGTCCATCCACAGAAATGACATGTTTTAAATGTAACTCTTGCTGCATTGCAGCCTCAGCAGGCACAACATTGCTGCATACAGGACTAGCAGCCTGATTGTCATTAGGCACATTGTCAGTCACAGTGTTAAAAGGAACAAAAACAGTCTTATCCACAACATGGGACTTAGCAGGCTTCACTTTATCAGGTACATCATCAGTAATGTCTTCCTCGTTAAACACCATCTGATCCCCCCGCATAGGAGACTCCATTACCTGGATGGCCCTCAGCATACCTCCTGAATCTTGGGAAGGCCTGGGGCTTCTTACCTCTCCCTGGGGGGGCAGGGGGTCAGAACTGGGGGTCTCCTCCTCCTCCACCTCCATCTTTGTCACCCTTCCAAACCTTTTGTCGTTACAAAATTTTTCTTTAAAGGGCCCATCTCTGCCTTCCATCATGGCCACGATGGTCTCCTGATGATCCACACGGACCTTGGCCAGCTGGATTTCCGGATCCATGGATCCCCGTTTCTGGCTGTGTAAGCCCTCACGTTGCCTTCGCAGGCGCTTCAACTCCGCTCTCAACTTGTAGAGCTTGTCCCTCTCCCTGTTCAGGACCTTAATCCCGGCCACCACTCGCTCCCGAATGGCCTCCGAGCCTTCATCCTCACCAGGGGCAGAGAGATCGGCTTATGCAGAGGCAGGCAGTTCACCTGATGGCCCAGGAGATGGCTGGGAGCCTCCAGCAGGAGAAGCCCCGCTGCCCTCCATGGCCTCCCCAGAAAGGGGGCCAGGGAGCTGGGATAGATTTCACCACCACTCCCTTCTCACAGAGCAGCTTCAGAGGCACCTTCCTCCTGACACACCTGTGCTCCAATGATGGGCGGGGCACCATTCCTCCCACTGACACCAATGATGGGACACTATTCCTCCCACTGACACCAATGATGGCACACTATTCCTCCCACTGACACCAATGATGGCACACTATTCCTCCCACTGACACCAATGATGGCACACTATTCCTCCCACTGACACCAATGATGGGACACTATTCCTCCCACTGACACCAAGGATGGGTCACTATTCCTCCCGCTGACACCAATGATGGGTCACTATTCCTCCCACTGACACTAATGATGGGTCACTATTCCTCCTACTGACACCAATGATGGGTCACTATTCTTCCCACTGACACCAATGATGGCACACTATTCCTCCCACTGACACCAATGATGGGTCACTATTCCTCCCACTGACACTAATGATGTGTCACTATTCCTCCTACTGACACTAATGATGGGTCACTATTCCTCCAACTGACACCAATGATGGGTCACTATTCCTCCTACTGACACCAATGATGGGACACTATTCCTCCTACTGACACCAATGATGGCACACTATTCCTCCCACTGACACCAAGGATGGGGCACTTCTCTTCTTACTGACACCAACGGGAAGGGAAGGCTGGCATTCAGCTTTAGGCCTCTTGCACACTGCAGCTTGAAGAAGCTCAGTACATTTTTTTTTTTTTTACTGAGCTAAAATACAGCCCATTAATTGTAATGTGGCTATGCACACAGACGTGTAAACAAGCGCTTTGCCTTCTTTAGTAAAAATAAAAATAGAGAAAGCAGCATTTTTGGCCAGTAATTTACGCCTCATGTGCATGCGGGTGAATTTGCGTGAAATTGCACAAACGCATATGCACTTAAATACAACACAAAAGAAAAAGTCTGAAAAAGTAGACACTCAAACAGAAGTATTGTGTGCAAGAGGCCTAAATGTTTATTTTAATTTATTGCTTATTTAAAAAACGTTTTTTTATTCATTTTGGATAAAGTAAGGGGGGGGGTGTAACCCCAGTCAGTTTTTTTTGCAGCTGTGTCCCATTGGGAAGATTTCCCATTACTTCCTGTCCCATAGCCAAAATGAGAGGAAGTCCCTCTAAAGTGTGGGGGTGACACGTACCTTGGAGGTGAGCCTGACATGCAGAGGGTGACCTCTCGTACAGCCCTGGTTCCAGGTTCACTCGGGTTGGGACAGTGACCGTAGGAGCACAGTGAGGTATGAGTGCCTGATGAGTCCATTGAGACTGGAGATGATGTCCACTGGAAAAGGCAGGAGCCGGCTGGAATGCTGAGGATGCAGGTCAGCGGATGCAGGTCAGCGGATACTGGTGCACCAGGGAACAACGGGTGCAACGGCTTGGATGCTGAAGATGCAGGTGTGCCAAGGAGCAACAGGCGCACGTGAGTGCAAACGGCAGGCAGGAGCAAGGTCAGACAAGCCAGGTCATGCACAGTGGATCAGTTCAGGCAGAAGCGGCAGGCAAGGAATGGTCCGAGTCCAGGCTGGTTTTGGCAATGGAGGATCACGCAGACAGGTAAAAACAGAGCAGGGTCAAGAAAGCCAAGCTCAGGACTAAAGAGAGCAGCAAGGTCAGAGAGCCGGGTCAGTATGAGATCAGATGCAGGTTCAGGATCAGGTCACAGGATAAGCTGCGGATCAAACAGCAAAGAACTGGACAGCATGAGCCCCTTTTAAAGGACTCTGGGCGCCAAAGCTGCATTACTGTGTGCGCATGCACGCACTCTGCGATCTGCGCATGCGCATTGGCACACGTCTGTTCGCTGCTGGAAGCCTGTTGGCTTGGATGCGCCTAAACCCTGTTGCAGGTCTAAGAGTCATGTGTCCATGAAAGGGGGAATCTCTGATTGTCAGCAGAACTAGTGTCCCCATTGGAAGATTTCCCCTCTCTTCTTGTTCTGGTGACCACCCAAAATGTGGGATTTTCTTTTGCTTCCACAGCAATAAAAAGTGTTCTAACTCCCCTCCACTCTATCCAAAACTAAAACAAAAAGTTTTGCTTTTAGTTATACTTTAAGTTCTGTGCTAACTGTGCTCTTAACCCCCTTGGCGGTATTCCCGAGTCAGGCTCGGGGTGAGTTTTTAATGCTAAGAGCGGTAACCCCGAGCCAGACTCGGGCTGCATCGCAGTATCCAGGGGAAGTTACTTACCTTGTTCCCTGGATCCTGCGATGTCTCCCCGCAGTGTCTGCGAGCCGTGTCCTCCTCCGCTCGATCCACACTGCCGGGTGCTGAGCTCCGTTCCCTGTGACGTTGCGGCGCACGGGGACGGAGTTCGGCGCCAAATTCAAAAAGTGAAAAACACAGTATAGATACAGTATACTGTAATCTTACTGATTACAGTACCGTATGAAATAATTACACACACCCCTTGTCCCTAGTAGTGATGAGCCGAACACCCCCGGGTTCGGTTCGCACCAGAACCCGCGAACGGACCGAAAGTTCGAACGAACATTAGAACCCTATTAAATACAATGGATGCGAACGTTCGAATTCTAAAGTGCTAATTATAACAACTATTATGCATGTTATTGTCCTAAAAAGGGTTTGGGAACCCGGGTTCTGCACCAGGGGACATGTATCAATGCAAAAAGAAGTTTTAAAAACGGTCGTTTTTCGGGAGCAGTCATTTTAATGATGCATAAAGTGAAAAAAAAAAAGTCAAATATTCCTTTAAATATCGTACCTGGGGGGTGTCTAAAGTATGCCTGTGAAGTGCCACGTGTTTCCCGTGTTTAGAACTGTCCCTGCACAAAATGACACTTCTAAAGGAAAAAAAAGCCATTTAAAACTGCTTGCGGCTTTAATGTAATGTCTGGTCCCGGTAATATGGATGAAATTCTTTAAGAAAAATGGCATAGCTACCCCATGACCCCCCCCCTACCCCAGCCCATTACCAGCCCCTTTGGGTCTTGTATGGATATTAAGGGGAACCCCGCACATAAAATAAAAAAGGCCCTATATACTCTGAACAGCCCTATACAGGCGGTGCATACAAGACAGGGACTGTAGGTTTGTTCTTATGTAGAGTCTGTTTGTAATTTTGAACAGGTACATTGTTGAAGTGTAGCTCCAGACCAAAAATCTATTTTTAAACTTTTTGGAAAACATAGGTAAGGGTTATCACCCCTGTAACATTTGTTTTGCTGTCTGTGCCCCTGTTCAGAACATTTCACCTCACTTTCCGTCCCAATGACAACTGTTTTTGAAATGTGGTGTTTTTCTTGAAACAAGGATTGCTGATAAAGCATCAGTACAGAGGAGACACCTTTCTCCCATATTTATTCTTACAGGAGAGAATTTTCCTTCCTAGTGGTAGATTTCCTCTCACTTCCTGTTGTCTTCTTGCGTTTGCAAGTAGGAGTCGTTTGTAAGTTGGATGTTTGAAAGTAGGGACCTGCCGTATATACTCTGCAGAAATAGGCCCCTTAGTTGTTGGTGTTGGCACAACACTGTAAGCACTCACAGTTACTCTTGGTTGGTGCTGGAACGCCCTGCTGTCAACTATTATATCAGGAATTTTAATTACATATAATTGTTGAACAGTGGTAGTAAAAATTGGGCCTTTGATGGTGGTGCTGGTGCCACAACACTGTAAGCCCTGACAGTTACTCTTGGTGGGTGCAGCAATGGGCCCTGCTGTGAATTATTAGATCAAGAATTGTAATTACATGCCCCTGTTGAACAGGGGCTGAAAAATTGGGCCTTAGGCACTGGTGGCACAACACTGCAACCCCTCACAGATACTGTACTTGGAGCACAGCAATGAGCCCTGTTGCAAAGTATTGCTTCAAAAATTGTAATGACACGCCCCTGTTAAACAGGGGCTGAAAAATTGGGCCTTAGGCACTGGTGGCACAACACTGCAACTCCTCACAGATACTGTACTTGGAGCACACCAATGAGCCCTGTTGCAAAGTATTGCTTCAAAAATTGTAATGACACGCCCCTGTTAAACAGGGGCTGAAAAATTGGGCCTTAGGCACTGGTGGCACAACACTGCAACTCCTCACAGATACTGTACTTGGAGCACAGCAATGAGCCCTGTTGCAAAGTATTGCTTCAAAAATTGTAATGACACGCCCCTGTTAAACAGGGGCTGAAAAATTGGGCCTTAGGCACTGGTGGCACAACACTGCAACTCCTCACAGATACTGTACTTGGAGCACACCAATGAGCCCTGTTGCAAAGTATTGCTTCAAAAATTGTAATGACACGCCCCTGTTAAACAGGGGCTGAAAAATTGGGCCTTAGGCACTGGTGGCACAACACTGCAACTCCTCACAGATACTGTACTTGGAGCACAGCAATGAGCCCTGTTGCAAAGTATTGCTTCAAAAATTGTAATTACACGCCCCTGTTAAACAGGGGCTGAAAAATTGGGCGTTAGGCACTGGTGGCGGCACCCATAAACAAAAATGATCTTACAAGCTATCATCATCAATCGTATCATTGAGGACTCGGAGGAGGAGGATAGCCAGTCAACATAACAGCACAGGCACTCAGCATCAGCATCAGTCTTGAAGGGATGTGACATGTTAAAATCAATTAGTCTGTTATATCAGCATCAGGTGTGTGGTAGCTGGTGGTGATCCAAGACTGGTTCATCTTGATGAAAGTCAGTCGATCAACCGAGTCGGTGGACAGGCGCACCCTGTGATCCGTGACAAATCCTCCAGCAGCACTGAATGTGCGTTCCGAAAGAACGCTGGATGCAGGACAGGCCAGTAGCTCAATTGCATACTGTGCAAGCTCTGGCCAGTGATCCATCCTCAAGACCCAGTAAGCCAGAGGATTTTCGGTGGGGAAGGTGTCCAAGTCTGACCTTGCCCCTAGATATTCCTGCACCATGTTTATCAGACGCTGGCGATGGTTGCTGGAACCGATCATACTTTGGGGCTGCGGACTAAAGAATTGTCTGAACGCATCGGTCAGACGGCCACCTTCCCCACCGCTCCTTCTTTGACTGGCCGAAGCCTCAGCAACTCGTTGTCCAGGACCAGGAGTTTGCAACCTCCCAGTCTCTGGGAACGCGTTGCACAGACCTTTCTGCAAGGCCTCCCGGAGTTGTCTCATCCTCTGCTCCCTCTGCGACGGTAACATAAGGTCCGCAACCTTACCCTTGTACCGTGGATCAAGGAGAGTGGCCAGCCAGTAATGGTCCCTCTCCTTGATCCGAAGAATACGAGGATCCTTCCGCAGACTTTGCAGGATCAGGGAGGCCATGCAGCGTAGGTTTGCTGAGGCATTCGCTCCGGAGTCCTCTGGGTCACTAAGGACGACATGATCCGCAGCCACCTCCTCCCAGCCACGTACAAGTCCACTGGTTTCTTGGGACTGTAAATCATCCCTAAAAGACTGCTGCTGATGATGCTGAGTGCCAGCCTCCACCTCCATGCTGACACAATCCTCCTCCTCCTCCTCCTCCTCCTCCTCCTCTTCCTGTGCGATGGGTGGGACAGAAGGAACACTGTCTGGGTAAAGGGGGCCTTGAGAGGCAAGGAAGTCCTCCTCTTCCTGCCTCTGTTCTGCCTCAAGTGCCCTGTCCATTATTCCACGCAGCGTGTGCTCCAACAGGTGGACAAGAGGTACAGTGTCACTGATGCATGCACTGTCACTGCTCACCATCCTCGTGGCCTCCTCAAATGGTGCCAGGACAGTGCATGCATCCCTGATCATGCCCCACTGGCGTGGAGAAAAAAAACCAAGCTCCCCTGACCCTGTCCTGGTGCCGTAGTCGCACAGGTACTCATTGATGGCCCTCTGCTGCGTGTGCAGCCGCTGCAGCATGGCCAACGTTGAGTTCCACCTGGTGGGCATGTCACATATAAGGCGGTTCTTGGGCAGGTTCAACTCCTTTTGCAGCTCAGCCAGGCGAGAACTGGCATTATAAGATCTGCGGAAATGCACACAGACTTTCCTGGCCTGCCTCAGGACATCCTGTAAGCCCGGGTACCTGCCCAAGAAGCGCTGCACCACCAGGTTAAGGACGTGAGCCACACAGGGCACATGGGTCAGTTGTCCCTGTCGGAGGGCGGAGAGGAGGTTGGTGCCATTGTCGCAAACCACCATTCCTGGCTTAAGCTGGCGTGGCGTCAACCACCTCTCGGCCTGGCCCTGCAGAGCAGACAGGACCTCTGCCCCAGTGTGGCTTCTGTCCCCCAAACACACCAGCGCAAGCACGGCATGGCATCTTTTTGCCTGCGTACTTGCGTAGCCCCGTGAACGGCTACGGAGCACCGCTGGTTCATAGGACAAACCACAGGAAGAGGCCATGGAGGAAGAAGAAGAGGAGGGGGTGGAGGAGAGAGGTGTGTCACAACCAGTAGTAGCATTTTGGAGGCGTGGCGGTGGGACAACCTCCAACACTACTGCACCTTGTCCTGAATCCTTCCCAGCTGCCAAAAGAGTGACCCAATGGGCCGTGAAAGAAAGGTAACGTCCCTGTCCATGCCTGCTGGACCATGAGTCAGCGGTAATATGCACCTTACCACTGACCGCCCTGTCCAGCGAGGCCAAGACATTGCCTTCCACATGCCGGTAGAGAGCCGGAATAGCCTTCCGTGAGAAAAAGTGGCGTTTGGGAACCTGCCACTGAGGAACTGCACATTGCACAAACTCACGGAAGGGGGCCGAGTCTACCAACTGAAAAGGCAGCAGTTGAAGCGCTAGCAATTTAGCCAAGCTAGCATTCAACCGCTGGGCATGTGGATGGCTGGGAGTGAACTTCTTTCGACGGTCCAGCAGCTGGGGCAGGGAAATTTGCCTGCTAGAATCGGACGTCGGTGTACTGCTAGCAGAGTGGGCGCAAGTACTTGGCTGTGACACACCTAATTCTACACCTTCATTCCTCTCAGTGCATGTTTCAGAGAGGACTGAAGTTATAGTGGGGTTGGAGATCCCAGCTGATGCGGTGCAAGGAGAGGTCCGCTTTGTTCTTTGGTGTGGGTCTTTGAGGTAGGCTTGCCAACGAGCTGCATGGCAGGTCAACATATGTCTGGTCAGGCATGTGGTACCCAAGCGGCTGATGTTTTGGCCACGCGATATACGCTTGAGACATATGTTGCAAACAGCAGCTGTGCGATCTGATGCACTAGCCTCAAAAAAGGCCCACACCAAAGAACTTTTTGAATGACGGGCAGAGGCAGCGCCCTGCACAGGCGGAGCTCTGCGGTGTGATTCCGTCGGTGTACTGCCCTTACGCTGGCCACCAAAGGGCATCCTGCCTCGTTGGAGATGTGCCTCCTCCTCATCCTCCTCCTCCTCCTCTCTCCTATTAGGCACCCACGTGGAGTCAGTGACCTCATCATCCCCTCCCTCCTCATCACTGGAGCCAATCTGGCAGTATGCTGCAGCTGCTGGAACATGACTGCCAGATTGGTGTCCTTCTTGAGCATCCCCTCTGTCTGCTCTCACGCTACTGCCTTCCTCTAGCTGGGTTTCATCATCAGACCCTTCGAAACGCTGGGCATCCTCCTGGAGCATGTACCCAACACTGTGCTGAAACAGTTCGGGGGACTCCTCAGGAGGAGGACATGGTGGGTCTAGGGAAGGAGTGACTGATGATTTGTCTGACATTGATACCAGGGAAGACGATGCTTTGGCAGCTGCTTTTCCAGTACCCTGAGCCTGGGTGAGAGAGGATGAGGAGGAGGAGGAGGGCTTGGTCATCCACTCTACCAAGTCTTCGGCATGATGTGGCTCAACATGTCCAGCTGCCGAAAAGAAGGACAAGCGTGTCCCATGGCCATGTGCTGATGACAATGCACCGCGTCCACGACCAGCACTGTTGCCCCCAGACACAGAGCCTGCTTGCCCTCTTTTATTGCCTCCTGACTGTCTGCCTCTCCTTGTTTGCCTTCCAGACATTCTAATAGATGGCCTGCAGGGAGATGGGAAAAAAGCAATAAGGGCTACCTTCAGGTGTCCTTCTCTGTCCCTTGAAACAAGGACTTTCACAGTGAAAGAAACTGACACTCTCCCTACCTACAGTTTTCTGTCCCTAGAAAAAATGTTTTTTTTAATCACAATATAGCACAAGGACAATTCACTCACTGTCCTTACAGGTCCCTGGAAACAAGGACTTGCAGAGTGAAATAAACTGACACTCTCCCTACCTACAGTTTTCTGTCCCTAGAATAAATGTTTTTTTTAAGCACAATATAGCACAAGGACAATTCACTCACTGTCCTTACAGGTCCCTGGAAACAAGGACTTGCAGAGTGAAAGAAAAAAAACACTCTCCCTACCTACAGTTTTCTGTCCCTAGAAAAAATGTTTTTTTTAATCACAATATAGCACAAGGACAATTCACTCACTGTCCTTACAGGTCCCTGGAAACAAGGACTTGCAGAGTGAAAGAAAAAAAACACTCTCCCTACCTACAGTTTTCTGTCCCTAGAAAAAATGTTTTTTTTAATCACAATATAGCACAAGGACAATTCACTCACTGTCCTTACAGGTCCCTGGAAACAAGGACTTGCAGAGTGAAAGAAAAAAAACACTCTCCCTACCTACAGTTTTCTGTCCCTAGAAAAAATGTTTTTTTTAATCACAATATAGCACAAGGACAATTCACTCACTGTCCTTACAGGTCCCTGGAAACAAGGACTTGCAGAGTGAAATAAACTGACACTCTCCCTACCTACAGTTTTCTGTCCCTAGAATAAATGTTTTTTTTAAGCACACTATAGCACAAGGACAATTCACTCACTGTCCTTACAGGTCCCTGGAAACAAGGACTTGCAGAGTGAAAGAAAAAAAACACTCTCCCTACCTACAGTTTTCTGTCCCTAGAAAAAATGTTTTTTTTTAATCACAATATAGCACAAGGACAATTCACTCACTGTCCTTACAGGTCCCTGGAAACAAGGACTTGCAGAGTGAAAGAAAAAAAACACTCTCCCTACCTACAGTTTTCTGTCCCTAGAAAAAATGTTTTTTTTAATCACAATATAGCACAAGGACAATTCACTCACTGTCCTTACAGGTCCCTGGAAACAAGGACTTGCAGAGTGAAAGAAACTGACACTGTCCCTACCTACAGTTTTCTGTCCCTAGAAAAAATGTTTTTTTTAAGCACAATATAGCACAAGGAGAATTCACTCACTGTCCTTCCAGGTCCCTGGAAACAAGGACTTGCAGAGTGAAATAAACTGACACTCTCCCTACCTACAGTTTTCTGTCCCTAGAATAAATGTTTTTTTTAAGCACAATATAGCACAAGGACAATTCACTCACTGTCCTTACAGGTCCCTGGAAACAAGGACTTGCAGAGTGAAAGAAAAAAAACACTCTCCCTACCTACAGTTTTCTGTCCCTAGAAAAAATGTTTTTTTTAATCACAATATAGCACAAGGACAATTCACTCACTGTCCTTACAGGTCCCTGGAAACAAGGACTTGCAGAGTGAAATAAACTGACACTCTCTCTACCTACAGTTTTCTGTCCCTAGAATAAATGTTTTTTTTAAGCACAATATAGCACAAGGAGAATTCACTCACTGTCCTTCCAGGTCCCTGGAAACAAGGACTTGCAGAGTGAAATAAACTGACACTCTCCCTACCTACAGTTTTCTGTCCCTAGAATAAATGTTTTTTTTAAGCACAATATAGCACAAGGACAATTCACTCACTGTCCTTACAGGTCCCTGGAAACAAGGACTTGCAGAGTGAAAGAAAAAAAACACTCTCCCTACCTACAGTTTTCTGTCCCTAGAAAAAATGTTTTTTTAATCACAATATAGCACAAGGACAATTCACTCACTGTCCTTACAGGTCCCTGGAAACAAGGACTTGCAGAGTGAAATAAACTGACACTCTCCCTACCTACAGTTTTCTGTCCCTAGAATAAATGTTTTTTTTAAGCACAATATAGCACAAGGAGAATTCACTCACTGTCCTTCCAGGTCCCTGGAAACAAGGACTTGCAGAGTGAAAGAAAAAAAACACTCTCCCTACCTACAGTTTTCTGTCCCTAGAAAAAATGTTTTTTTTAATCACAATATAGCACAAGGACAATTCACTCACTGTCCTTCCAGGTCCCTGGAAACAAGGACTTGCAGAGTGAAATAAACTGACACTCTCCCTACCTACAGTTTTCTGTCCCTAGAATAAATGTTTTTTTTAAGCACAATATAGCACAAGGACAATTCACTCACTGTCCTTACAGGTCCCTGGAAACAAGGACTTGCAGAGTGAAAGAAAAAAAACACTCTCCCTACCTACAGTTTTCTGTCCCTAGAAAAAATGTTTTTTTTAATCACAATATAGCACAAGGACAATTCACTCACTGTCCTTCCAGGTCCCTGGAAACAAGGACTTGCAGAGTGAAATAAACTGACACTCTCCCTACCTACAGTTTTCTGTCCCTAGAATAAATGTTTTTTTTAAGCACAATATAGCACAAGGACAATTCACTCACTGTCCTTACAGGTCCCTGGAAACAAGGACTTGCAGAGTGAAAGAAAAAAAACACTCTCCCTACCTACAGTTTTCTGTCCCTAGAAAAAATGTTTTTTTTAATCACAATATAGCACAAGGACAATTCACTCACTGTCCTTACAGGTCCCTGGAAACAAGGACTTGCAGAGTGAAAGAAAAAAAACACTCTCCCTACCTACAGTTTTCTGTCCCTAGAAAAAATGTTTTTTTTAATCACAATATAACACAAGGACAATTCACTCACTGTCCTTCCAGGTCCCTGGAAACAAGGACTTGCAGAGTGAAATAAACTGACACTCTCCCTACCTACAGTTTTCTGTCCCTAGAATAAATGTTTTTTTTAAGCACAATATAGCACAAGGACAATTCACTCACTGTCCTTACAGGTCCCTGGAAACAAGGACTTGCAGAGTGAAAGAAAAAAAACACTCTCCCTACCTACAGTTTTCTGTCCCTAGAAAAAATGTTTTTTTTAATCACAATATAGCACAAGGACAATTCACTCACTGTCCTTACAGGTCCCTGGAAACAAGGACTTGCAGAGTGAAATAAACTGACACTCTCCCTACCTACAGTTTTCTGTCCCTAGAATAAATGTTTTTTTTAATCACAATATAGCACAAGGACAATTCACTCACTGTCCTTCCAGGTCCCTGGAAACAAGGACTTGCAGAGTGAAATAAACTGACACTCTCCCTACCTACAGTTTTCTGTCCCTAGAATAAATGTTTTTTTTAAGCACAATATAGCACAAGGACAATTCACTCACTGTCCTTACAGGTCCCTGGAAACAAGGACTTGCAGAGTGAAAGAAAAAAAACACTCTCCCTACCTACAGTTTTCTGTCCCTAGAAAAAATGTTTTTTTTAAGCACAATATAGCACAAGGACAATTCACTCACTGTCCTTACAGGTCCCTGGAAACAAGGACTTGCAGAGTGAAAGAAAAAAAACACTCTCCCTACCTACAGTTTTCTGTCCCTAGAAAAAATGTTTTTTTTAATCACAATATAGCACAAGGACAATTCACTCACTGTCCTTACAGGTCCCTGGAAACAAGGACTTGCAGAGTGAAAGAAACTGACACTGTCCCTACCTACAGTTTTCTGTCCCTAGAAAAAATGTTTTTTTTAAGCACAATATAGCACAAGGAGAATTCACTCACTGTCCTTCCAGGTCCCTGGAAACAAGGACTTGCAGAGTGAAATAAACTGACACTCTCCCTACCTACAGTTTTCTGTCCCTAGAATAAATGTTTTTTTTAAGCACAATATAGCACAAGGACAATTCACTCACTGTCCTTACAGGTCCCTGGAAACAAGGACTTGCAGAGTGAAAGAAACTGACACTCTCCCTACCTACAGTTTTCTGTCCCTAGAATAAATGTTTTTTTAAGCACAATATAGCACAAGGACAATTCACTCACTGTCCTTCCAGGTCCCTGGAAACAAGGACTTGCAGAGTGAAAGAAACTGACACTGTCCCTACCTACAGTTTTCTGTCCCTAGAATAAATGTTTTTTTTAAGCACACTATAGCACAAGCACAAAACACACTGACACTCTCCCTACCTATCCTTCTCTTTCCCTAAACTAAAGGAATCCAGGTTAAGCAAGAAAGAAATAACAGTCACTGTCCCTGCCTATGCTGCTCTATCCCTGCTCCGGAACACACTACACTAGGCCGCCGTGCTGGCGGCCTTTTATAGTGTGGGGCGTGTACTAAACACCCTCAGCAATAATTGGCCACAGGCATCCTGCCTGTGGCCAATCATTGCTCTCCTCGCTGCCGGCGCTGTGATTGGCCAAGCATGCGGGGTCACAGTGCATGCTTGGCCAATCACAGCGCCTGGATGACACTGCGATGGCGTAGTGCATTGTGGGCCGTTCGCGTCACTCGAATTTGGCGCGAACGACCCAAATCGTTCGATCTTCGTCGAACGATCGAACAGCCGATGTTCGAGTCGAACGTATGTTCGACTCGAACACGAAGCTCATCCCTAGTCCCTAGTGGTCTGCCCAGTGTCCTGCATGCACTTTTATATTATAAAAACTGTTCTTTCTGCCTGGAAACTGGAGATTGTCCATAGCAACCAAAAAGTGCCCCTTTACATCAAAAGCGGTTTTAGACCAGCTAGAAAACAGCGACAATTCTGCAACTGAGCAAATTTCTGTGTTTTTGATTTGATTACATTATTGAATAATTTTTATTATAATTACATTACAATTTTTTATAATTATTTATAGTTATTTATTATATTATAATTTATGATTTTGTGTTTCAAACTTTATCATACCCGGGATGTCTACTAGACTCTTGTTTGGTCAGGTTTAAGTGAGTAATTACTAAGAATTGCAGGCCTACAATACATAACACCAAATTTCCATGCAAAATACTGTAATTGTACTGGTTTTGGTACATAATTCCAGACAGAATCATACAGCCAGGGAGGTTAACCGGCGTGATGTAATAATGGAGGTGGGCACAGACACAAAAGGGTTGATTTACTAAAGGCAAATAGACTGTGGGGGTTATTTACTAAAGGCAACTCCACTTTGCACTACAAGTGCACTTGAAACTGCACTTGGAAGTACAGTCGCTGTAGATCTGAGGGGAAGATCTGAAATGAGGGGAAGCTCTGCTGATTTTATCATCCAATCATGTGCAAGCTAAAATTATGTTTTTTATTTTCCTTGCATGTCCCTCTCAGATCTACAGCGACTGCACTTTCAAGTGCACTTTAAGTGCACTTGTAGTGCAGAGTGGATTTGCCTTTAGTAAATCAACCCTTGTGCACTCTGCAAGTGCAGTTGCTCCAGAGCTTTGTAAATGAGGTAAAGCTTCACTTTGCAAAGAATACCCAATCACTTGCAAGGAAAATTAAAAAATTAGCATTTGTGCTTGCACATGATTGGATGAAGGTAGTCAGCGGCAGTGCAGGTCCAAGGTCATCTAGAACCTAAGGCGAATATTACAAATTCCCCCCAAAGGGGTATATGAGCATTATGTGTCAGCAAAAATGTCCCCCCCCCCCAAAAAAAATAAAATAAAAATCAACCTCTGATCTGCATGCTTAGCTCAAATCCTTTCATTCCACGTATGCCCCCAGCACAATCCCCCCCCCCCAAAAAAAAAATCCCTAGCACAAATCCTTTACCCCTCAAATTTCCCCTCCTAACACAAATTCCCCTCCCAAATCTCCCATCCTAGCACAAATCCCCCAATCATCCCTCCAACACAAATCCCCCTCCCCAAAAAAATGTCTCCTCCTAGAACAAATCTCCTCCCCCCGGTCACCATATTACCTTTTCTAGTACAAACTCCCCAAATCCCCCATCCTAGCACAAATCCTCTCCCCCCATCTCCCCTCTCAACACATATCCCTCCCAAATCACCAATCCTAGCACATCTCCCCAAATTTCCCCTCCTAGAACAATTCTTAAAGCTTGCCGCCCACCCCCCACCCCAAATTCCTCCTTCCAACACAAATCCCCCCTAATCTCCTTGTGCCCCTTTCCCCTACCTCACATTATACCAGAGTGCCCAGGGCAGCCGCTCCCCTTGTCCCGGCCCTGGTCAGCAAAGCTTCTGCTCATTTACTAAGCTCTAGAGTAGGGATGAGCTTCGTGTTCGAGTCGAACCCATGTTCGACTCGTACATCATCTGTTCGGCCGATCGCCGAATTTCAAACAATATGGGCTGTTGGCGCCAAATTCGAGTGGCGCGTCACAGCCCATAATTCACTGCGTCATCGCAGTGCATTGCTGGCTGATGATTGGCCAAGCATGCACTATGACCCGCATGCTTGGCCAATCACAGCACCGTTAGTACAGAGAGCCGTAATTGGCCAAAGGCAGGGTGCCTTTGGCCAATCATGGCTCAGGGGGACTAAGTACACACCCCACACTATATAAGGCCGCCCGCGCGTCGGCCCCATGTAGTGTGTTTCGGCGTTGAAAGAGAGAGATATAGACAGAGTGTCATTTCATTTCAGTTACTTAGAGCAAGCAGGCGATTAAGTTAGCTGCAGTCAGTGTATTTAGTATATATATGCACCCCAGGCATTGTGTGTGTGTGTGTATATATATATATATATATACACACACTGTGTTCAGTTTAGCTAGATCCGTTCCTGTTCTACTGTTGCTAAGATACTACAGGCAAGTAGTTGATTCAGTAAGCTGCTGTATATCACTCAGTATACTGTATTCAGTTTAGCTACACTGCAGACTCTTCCAATCCTGTTCTACTGTTGCTAAGATACTACAGGCAGGCAGTTGATTCAGTAAGCTGCCGTATATCACTCAGTATACTGTATTCAGTTTAGCTACACTGCAGACTGTTCCAATCCTGTTCTACTGTTGCTAAGATACTACAGGCAGGCAGTTGATTCTGTAAGCTGCAGTATATCACTCAGTATACTGTATTCAGTTTAGCTACACTGCAGACTGTTCCAATCCTGTTCTACTGTTGCTAAGATACTACAGGCAGGCAGTTGATTCAGTAAGCTGCTGTATATCACTCAGTACACTGTATTCAGTTTAGCTACACTGCAGACTGTTCCTGTCCTACTGTTGCTAAGATACTACAGGCAGGCAGTTGATTCAGTTAGCTGCTGCATATCACTCAGTACACTGTATTCAGTTTAGCTACACTGGAGACTTTTCCAACTTTGTTCTACTGTTGCTAAGATACTACATACAGGTAGTTGATTCAGCTAGCTGCAGTATAATCAGTATATATATATATATATATATATATATATATATATATATACACACATCCCAGCTTTGTGCAGCTATATCTCACTGCAGGCCATTCCCTGTGTACCTATTCCAATACATCAAAGACAGTATGTCTGAAAGGCCAACAAGGAGAGGCAGACACACACAGGCCAATAAAAGAGGGCAAGCAGGCTCTGTGTCTAGAGGCAACAGCGCTGGTTGTGGACACGGTGCATCCTCATCAGCACGTGGCCGTGGGGCACGCTTGTCCTTTTTTTCTGCAGCTGGCCGTGTTGAGCCGCAACATGCAGAAGAGTTGGTAAGGTGGATGACCAAGCCGTCCTTATCCTCCTCATCCTCTCTCACCCAGGCTCAGGGTACTTTGTCTGCCAAAGCAGCTGCCAAAGCGGCCTCTTCTCTCGGCTCAATGGCATCAGTCACTCCTTCCCTAGCCCCACCATGTCCTGAGGAGTCCCCCGAACTGTTTGACCACAGTGTTGGGTACATGCTGCAGGAGGATGCGCAGCGTTTTGAGGGCTCCTATGATGGTACCCAGCTTGAGGAAGGCAGTTACGTGAGCCCAGAGAGAAGGGGTGTCCAAGAAGGACAGCAAACAGGCAGTCATTTTCCCCCAGCTGCAGCATACTGCCAGGTTTGCTCCAGTGACAAGGAGGGAGGGAATGATGAGGGCACTGACTCTACATGGGTGCCTGATAGGAGTGAGGAGGAGGAGGAGGCACATCTCCAACGAGGCAGGATGCCCTCCAGGGGTCAGCTTAATGGGAGCCAACCAAATGCATTACACTGCAGAGCTCCGCATGTGCAGGGCGCTGCTGTCTCTGCGCGTTATTCCAAAAGTTCTTTGGTGTGGGCCTTTTTTGAGATGTGTGCAGCAGATCGCACCGTTGCTATTTGCAACATATGTCTGAAGCGTATCTCACGTGGCCAAAACAGCAGCCGCTTGGGCACCACATGCTTGACCAGACATATGTCGGCCTGCCATGCAGTCCGTTGGTAAGCATACATTAAAGACCCACACCAAAGAACAAAGCGGACCTCTCCTTGCTCCTCATCAGCTGGGATCTCCAACCCCACTATACCTTCAGTCCTCTCAGAAACCTGCACTGAGAGGAATGAAGGTGTAGAATTAGGTGTGTCACTGCCAAGTACTTGCGGGCAATCTGCTATTGGTACACCAATGTCCGATTGTACCAGGCAAATTTCCCTGCCCCAGCTGCTGCACCGCCGAAAGAAGTTCGCTCCCAGCCATCCACATGCCCAGCGGTTGAATGCTAGCTTGGCTAAATTGCTAGCACTTCAGCTGCTACCTTTTCAGTTGGTAGACTCTTCCATGAGTTTGTGGAATGTGCGGTTACTCAGTGGCAGGTTCCTAAACGCCACTTTTTTCACGGAAGGCGATTCCTGCTCTCTACCGGCATGTGGAAGGCAATGTCTTGGCCTCGCTGGACAGGGCAATCAGCGGTAAGGTGCATATTACCGTTGACTCATGGTCCAGCAGGCATGGACAGGGACGTTACCTATCTTTCACGGCCCGCTGGGTGACTCTGCTGGCAGCTGGGAAGGATGCAGGACAGGGTGCAGTAGTGTTGGAGGTTGTTCCGCCACCACGCCTCCAAAATGCTACTAGTGGTGATTCTGACACACCTCTCTCCTCCACCCCCTCCTCTTCTTCTTCCTCCATGGCCTCTTCCTCTGCTGATTTGTCCTCAGAAACAGCGGTGCTCTGTAGGCGTTCAAGGGGCTACGCAATTACAAAGGCAAAAAGATACCATGCGGTGCTTGAGCTGGTGTGCTTGGGGGACAGGAGCCACACTGGGGCAGAGATTCTGTCAGCTCTGCAGGGGCAGGCTCAGAGGTGGTTGACGCCATGCCAGCTTAAGCCAGGAATGGTGGTTTGCGACAATGGCACCAACCTCCTCTCCGCCCTCCGACAGGGACAGCTTACCCATGTGCCCTGTTTGGCTCACATCCTTAACTTGGTGGTGCGCGGTTCTTGTGCAGGTACCCAGGCTTAGAGGATGTCCTGAGGCAGGCCAGGAAAGTCTGTGTGCATTTCCGCCGGTCATATAATGCCAGTGCTCGGCTGGCTGACCTACAAAAGGAATTTAACCTGCCCAAGAACCGCCTAATCTGTGACATGCCCACCAGGTGGAACTCAACATTGGCCATGCTGCAGTGGCTTCACACGCAGCAGAGGGTCATCAATGAGTATCTGTGCCAATATGGCACCAGGACAGGGTCAGGGGAGCTTGTTTTTTTTTTTGCCACGCCAGTGGGTAATGATCAGGGATGCATGCACTGTCCTGGCACCATTTGAGGAGGCCACGAGGATGGTGAGCAGTGACAGTGCATGCATCAGTGACACTGTCCCTCTTGTCCACCTGTTGGAGCACACGCTGCATGGAATAATGGACAGGGCACTTGAGGCAGAACAGAGGGAGAAAGAGGAGGACTTCCTTACCTCTCAAGGCCCCCTTTATCCAGACAGTGTTCCTGCTGGCCCATTGATCACACAGGAAGAGGACGAGAAGGATTGTGTCAGCATGGAGGTGGAGCCTAGCACTCAGCATCAGCAGCAGTCTTCAAGGGATCATTTACAGTCCCAAGAAACCCATGGACTTGTACGTGGCTGGGAGGAGGTGGCTGCGGATCATGTAGTCCTTAGTGACCCAGAGGACTCGGACTGAATGCCTCAGCAAACCTACGCTGCATGGCCTCCCTGATCCTGCAAAGCCTGCGGAAGGATCCTCGTATTCGTGGTATCAAGGAGAGGGATCATTACTGGCTGGCAAACCTCCTTGATCCACGTTACAAGGGTAAGGTTGCGGACCTTATCTTGCCGTTGCAGAGGGAGCAGAGGATGAAACATCTTCGGGAGGCCTTGCAGGAAAGGTTTGTGCAATGCGTTTCCAGAGCCTGGGAGGTTACAAATTCCTGGTCCTGGACAACATGTTGCTGAGGCTTCAGTCAGTCACAGAAGGAGCGGTGGGGAAGGTGGCCGTCTGACCGATGCATTCAGACAATTTTTTAGTCCGCAGTCCCAAGGTATGATCGGTTCCAGCAACCATCGCCAGCGTCTGATTTACATGGTGCAGGAATACCTAGGGGCAAGATCAGACTTGGACACCTTTCCCACCAAAAATCCTCTGGGTTACTGGGTCTTGAGGATGGATCACTGGCCAGAGCTTGCACAGTATGCAATTGAGCTACTGGCCTCTCCTGCATCCAGCGTTCTTTCGGAACGCACATTAAGTACTGCTGGAGGCTTTGTAACCAATCACAGGGTGCGCCTGTCCACCGAATTGGTCGATTGGCTGACCTTCATAAAAATGAATCAGTCTTGGATCACCAGCTACCAAGCACCTGATGCTGATGTAACCGAATATTTTTTTTTAATGTGAGATCCCTTCAAGACTGCCTATGCTGATGCTGAGTGACTATCCTGTTATGCTGAGTGACTATCCTATTCCTCCTCAATGTTCATGCTGATAGCTTGTAAGAAAATTTTTGGTTCTGGGCACCGCCACCAGTGCCTAAGGCCCAATTTTTCAGCCCCTGTTGAACAGGGGCGTGTAATTACAATTTTTGATGCAATACTTTGCAGCAGGGCTCAATCCTGTGCTCTAACTAGAACATCTGTGGGGGGTTGCAGTGTTGTGGCACCAGCACCAGTGCCTAAGGCCCAATTTTTCAGCCCCTGTTTAACAGGGGCATGTAATTACAATTCTTGATGTAATATTTAACAGCAGGGCCCGTTCCTGTGCCCACCAAGAGTAACTGTGAGGCCTTACAGTGTTGTGGCAACACCACCACACCGTCCACCACCAAAGGCCCAATTTTTCTGACCCTGTCCAACAGGGACATGTAATCACAATTCTTGATCTAATATTTCACAGCAGGGCCCGTTCCTGCGCCCACCAAGAGTAACTGTGAGGGCTTACAGTGTTGTGGCAACACCAACACCTAAGGCCCAAATTTCTGCAGAGTACATAGGGCAGGCCCCTACTTTCAAACATCCAACTCACAAATGACTCCACCTTGCAAACGGAAGGAGACAACAGGAAGTGAGAGGAAATCTACCCCCTAGGAAGGGAAATTCTCTCTTGTAAGAGTTCCTTGTTTCACTAAAACCCCAAAATTTTCAAAAATCCAATTGTCATTGGGACAGAAAGTGAGGTGAAATCTTCTGAACAGGTGCACAGACAGCAAAACAAAGGTTACAGGGGTGATAACCCTTTCCTGTTTTGCAAAAAGCTTAAAAATAGATTTTTTGGCTGGAGCTACACTTTAAAAATGTACCAGTTCAAAATTACAGTCCCTGTCTTGTTTGCACCGCCTGTATACTGCTGTTCAGAGTATATAGGGCCTGGGGGCCCCACGCCTTTTCTTTTTTAAATTTGGGTGCAGGGTTCCCCTTAATATCCATACAAGACCCAAAGGGGCTGGTAATGGGCTGGGGGGGGGTACCCATGCCGTTTTTCTCAATGATTTTCATCCATATTGCCGGGACCAGACATTACATTAAAGCCGCAAGCAGTTTTAAATGACTTTTATTCCTTTAGAAATGTCATTTTGTGCAGGGACAGTTCTAAACACGGGAAACATGTGCCACTTTACAGGCATACTATAGACACCCACCAGGCACGATAATTTAAGGAATATTTCACTTTTATTTTTTCACTTTAAGCATCATTAAAATTACTGCTCCTGAAAACGTCTGTTTTTAAAACTTTTTTTTGCATTGATACATGTACCCTGGGGCAGGACCTGGGTCCCCAAACCCTTTTTAGGACAATAACTTGCATATTAGCCTTTAAAATTCGCACTTTTGATTTCTCACGTTCAAGTCCCATAGACTTTAACGGGGTTCGAAAGTTTGCGCAAACTATCGGTCCGTTCGCATGTTCTGGTGCGAACCGAACCGGGGGGTGTTTGGCTCATCCCTACTCTAGAGCAGGGGTAGGCAATCTCGGCCCTCCAGCTGTGGTGAAACTACGAGTTCCATGAGACATTGCAAGACCCTGACAGTCACAGGCATGACTCCTAGAGGCAGAGGCATGATGGGATTTGTAGTTTCACCACAGCTGGAGGGCCGAGGTTGCCTACCCCTGCTCTAGAGTAGGGATGAGCCAAACACCCCCCGGTTCGGTTCGCACCCTAACATGCGAACGGACCGATAGTTTGCGTAAACTTTCGAACCCCGTTAAAGTCTATGAGACTCGAACGTGAGAAATCAAAAGTGAGAATTTTAAAGGCTAATATGCAAGTTATTGTCCTAAAAAGGGTTCGGGGACCCAGGTCCTGCCCCAGGGGACATGTATCAATGCAAAAAAAAGTTTTAAAAACGTCCGTTTTCAGGAGCAGTAATTTTAATGATGCTTAAAGTGAAAAAATAAACTGCAGAGTGCAACTCCACTTTGAAAAGTGCACAGTCTATTTGCCTTTAGTAAATCAACTCCAAAAGGTCCAAATACTGGACTGCGGGATAGGCTAGCCATATAATGGCAGATGGACCATCAGATTGGACCATTTATGGTCAGCAGTAGTTTCTCCCTGCTAAGAAAGGAGGTGAACATGTAAATTGGATATATTTAATGACCTTATTTGACCCATCTCATACTTATATACTTGAAAATAACTTGGTTGTCCTTGGAACCAAGGAATGACCTTGAATTGTAAAGGTAAATGGGTGTTTTAGTGAGTAGATGCAATCTATATTGTAGAATGTCGGCATCTGCTACTTATTATAATTGACTTATTCCACTGCAGACAGGAAACCATAAAACATTTGCACAGTGCCTGAGGATCTATTGTAGATTACATAGTAGCACACAGACCAGTAATCAATGGATGATAATATTTACTCATCCCCTCCATTCAATTAGGGGTGTTCTGCTTCTCTGTCACCATATGCAATGTTCCCGTCAGACAGCCTTAGTGACCTCACAGACCGAGGTTCCATTTCTCTCTGTGAAAGAGATAAATATTTATTTTCTCCCTATGTACCTACTATCATACACGCCTGAGCGGCAGTCCATGGAAAACACTGTGTAAATACCAGGGATGCACCGAAACCAGTTTTTTTAGGACCGAGTACGAGTACTGATACTTTTTATCAAGTATTTACCAAAACCAATTACCTATTTTTAGAGTCATGTGACAGTTTTTTTGACTAAATGAAAAATTATTACCGTTTTGTTAGGATTATGAAGAACTGTAACTCAAAAGACATTATGAAACAATTTAATTATTTTAAAGTTTTTAACTTATTTACTTCACTACACTTATTTGCTGTGCCTCTGCCCTGGTGGTGTAGTGGTAGGCCAGCCAACATAAAATCAATCACTGCCCTTGGATGCATTCATTTTTTACATGTAGCACTACTGCTGTAGGATTCGTTGATGTCAGGGTTCCCCACTGCTGCACTGCCAGTCACAAAGCATTTCCTTCTTGCATCCAGACACAGAAAAACAGTTCTTAAGCTGATTTTTGTTGGTTTATTTAAGGGATAATGACTTGGATGGGGTTAGGGATTATGGGATGCCCAACTTGACCGTAACAAAAATAACAAGATACAACTTTCTCCCTTACAGATTCCACTTGATCCTCCTGCAAAATATCTTGATCCTTTGTACAGCTCCACTGAGTTGCTTTAGGAACTTAGAGTCTTTTTGTTAGCTCAGCAACAGCAACTTACACGCTAGGAACTCTCAGTCCCTTGGAAAATTAGCACATGTGAAGTGAACTGCTTTCTGCAACACCTTCTGTTTTCCTGTAGACACTGGTCCCAGCTTTACGTCCCACAGAAATTCTAGCCCACCTGGCTGCCTCTTCTTCCCAGTCTACCCGATTGTCACACTGGAGATTTCCCAAAGCAATGTTGGATGAAGACTTAAGCACACCGCTGACTTTGAGAGAAACCTGCTACAGTTGGCAGTCTCTCCCTTTGTCTGTCCCTGCAACTTGCTGATCTACTCACTCTTTTTCTCTCTGCTTCTGCTTCCTCTCTGGAGTGCTTCCTTTCAACTGCCTCTTGTGGTAGGATCCTTCCAGGCCAGCCTCCCAAGGTAATACCCCTCCCTCAAGGGCCACTGACAGACTCTCCTCAGCACTACTTCTTCATCTTCCATCCGACTCCTCTGCTGGCATGGCTCATGTCTATTTAAGGGCTCCTTAGTTCCCTGCCAGGCCCACTTCCTGGGGATTGGCTAAGGGTTCCTAAATATGCAAGAAAACCCTCCAAGCTTCTGCCCACTAATTTCTAGAACATTCTCCAATATTCTAGAACCAGGAGGAGGCACCAGAGAGCTGCCAGGATGAGTCATCCAGTCTTAAACTCTAATGAACCCTGACCCAGATTCCATGGCTCAGGTTTAGCCCTGAGGCAGACTATAATTTGCCTGTACTACCTACTACTATCAAAATACAGATCTGCATTAAAGTGTATCTTTATCTGGAGTTCAGCTTTAAAGGGTGCTACTTGCACCTAGTGCACAACCAGGAAAGTTAAAGGAAGATTTATGGGGCTGTGTATCACATAGTACCTTGATGGGAAAAGTTTAGCCTCCAATACAGGAGCCTTTAGTTGTACTTTAAGCCTAGGTTCACATATATGTGATGCGAGAACCAGCGTGATTTCCACATTGGTTTACAGATTGCAGTGCGAACTGTGAACTCGCACAGGAATCGGATCGAATGGGTGAGAACACAACACATGAGAGAGGGGGGATGAGAGAGTCAGAGGGGGGCTAGAGAGAGAGAGAGGGGGGGTGAGAGAGACAGTGGGGGTGAGAGAGGGGGGCTAGAGAGAGAGGGGAGATGAGAGAAAGAGGGGGGCTGAGAGAGACAGTGGGAGGGGGAGAGAGGGGGCTAGAGAGAGAGGGGAGATGAGAGAGAGAATGGCTGAGAGAGAGGGGGGTTGAGAGAGGGGGACTGAGAGAGGTAGGGCTAAGAGAGGGGGGGGCGAGAGAGGGGGTCTGAGCAAAGGAGGGCTGGGAGACAGAGGGCTAAGAGAGAGGGGGTTGAGAAAGGGGGGCTGAGACACAGAGAGAGGGGAGTGAGGTGGTAGATGAGAGAGACCCCTAGCCCTGTTCCTTTCTGCAGTCCCTCCTCTGTCCCATTGTCCCAGTCTCTGTCGGCAGATCTGTAGGCCAGGTCTGTGTATGATGACGGTACCTTCCATGATGCCAGTCAGTCTCTTGCTGATCACCTCGGTTCGGCCCTCGCTGATCACCGATGTCTGGTGATGGATGGATGTCCGGCCGCCCACACCCCAAGGACGATGCTGATTGCTGCCGCCATAGAACCTGACTCTGGGGGATAACAAGGGGCTTTTTTCCCTGCGCTAGACTCGGGACAGCGCCCCTTTAAACTGCCCCCCCACGCTATGCCACTGGTCACACAGCAGGGTAGAGGACAAGGCGCTGACCAGCTCCAGGCACCCCCTCCTCCCCGTGGAGAGTAGGTAAGTCAGCAGCGGTGGCTGCGCCCTAGGCAGCTGCCTAGTTTGTCTAGCAGTAGCGCCAGCCCTGCATGTGTATTCTTCCTTGAATCTTGGTGTGCTTTGTGTATTTCTTTCAGATCTGTGCCGTAATCCAGTGTGAAACTTTGTCTCTGTGCAGGAGCTTCCTGTAATAAAGACCAGCCACTGCTGCTCTCTCTCCATGTGCAGGGTGGCTGGCCTTGTCTACACCCCCTCCTGTAGTTTTCTGCAGGCAGCCTGTAGTGGGTGGAGCCTGCTTGGTCCCTCCCACAGCTCTGCTCTCTGTTCAGGCTATGAACAGAACACTGATAATGTCACTGCTTCTTTTATATAAGTGGATGTATATCCTTTGTGGCTATTGAGGAATATATTTAAATTAAAGTTTTTGTGCTGAGAATTTAAAAAAATGGTGTTTGCTGTTGTATGTTGTGACATGCCAGTAAAAAATGTATTCGTGGAGGCTTGTAAAGTTACTGAAAGATCCTTTTTAAAGCTTGTGCAATTTACTTTTTAATCTCAGTACTATAATCCCTTCCAGCATTGGCAAAGCACATGTTTACTTTAAATGCAGCATGGTCGTCTGATTGGCCAGTACCTAATGTTGTGTGCAGCATCTGTGGATTAAACGAGGAGTTGCAGCTCCAGTCCAGTAGTAACGTTCTCTGGGTTTCAGGTGGGTGGTCTTGTTTTGGAAACAAAGCGCAGTGACTCAGCCCAATGCTTGTCCCAGTGAAAAAAAGAAAAAAGTCTGCATGCAGTACAGTAGCTGAGCGACAGCTAGTGGAAAATCAATTAACATCTGAAAACGCTTGTCTGGAAAGCTCAAGTGACTGCTGTTGTGATGATACGACTTAACAACCACAAAAAAAGAGCAATTAGAACTAAAAGAAAGGCGAAGAAAATTGTGCTATACCTATTGTCACTTTAAGGTAATAATGTATAAAAATGCAAAAACATATAAATCTTTTTGCATCACTTAAACAGTTTTTTTTTTTATTCTTTATTTATGCACACACCCAGTAGAAAGAGCAGAACAGGTTCCTCAATACATAGAATAGTAAGCAGACATACAATCAAGCCACGCAGGTATTTATATGCAGTACATCATGTAGAATACAGTAGACTCACTGATGCGTCATGTTTTATTGGCCTACAGTCTGTACAGAGCACATAAGATAGATGGTGGAACAATCCGCCCACTAAGGCTCCATTCACACTAATGCGTTTTTTGGTGCATTTTGCAGAAATGCATGGAAATTTTTTAACATGGGTTTCTATGGAACATGTTCACATCAATGCATTTTCGTGCCTCTGCGTTTTTGGAAAGGGTCTGGGACTTTTTTTCCTGCAAAAAGCAGCGTTTTGCATGTGTAGCGGCGCCCTCGCTCCCCTCTTTTTCTCTCAGCTCGTCTGTCTCTTGTCTAGGGGTACCTTAGAGGGGAAGGGAGCGGGGACACCACGCCTGGCCTCCACCACAGGTGTCGGTGTGATATAAGCAAAGTTCCTTTTACCTTCGGGTCAGTGCTGTGCACCTGGAGCCTCCACCAAGAGTTACCTTGAACAATGTCTGTCAGGAAATGAGCCCCACACCATTAAAGTCCAACACTCCTTTATTCTTCTCGAATGAACACAATCAGTTGAACTCCCTCGATAGAAACAGAACAGAAAAGGAGGTGTGGATGCAAGTAGGCCCAGACACAATGTATTCTCCACTTTCCTTCCTGAAAGTGAGTTGCGGTCCCCGAGCGGGGGGGATTTCCTTCCAGGCGGTCTCCGGTGGGAGACTCACCCGTCACCGGCAATATGCTGCACCAGGTCTTCGAGTGAGGAGCTCCCCCGGTCCATTACGCCTTCCGGATTCGGGTACCCAATCCCTGGGTTCCCTAGGATCTCCTTCCCTCGCGGAACTCAGTGTTGGGCACTGAGCTCCAGACCTCCATCCGAGTACCTCACCCCAGGCTAAAGGTGCCTGGGATGGAACACGACCTCCGGCTGTCCTCTAGGCTTAGGCCGCCTAGAGGACCGACACGAACCACCGCCCACAGGCTGAAGGTGCCTGGGATGAAACACAACTTCTGGCTGTCCTCTAGGCCTAGGCCGCCTAGAGGACCGACACGAACCACCGCCCACAGGCTGAAGGTGCCTGGGATGAAACACGACTTCTGGCTGTCCTCTAGGCCTAGGCCGCCTAGAGGACCGACACGAACCACCGCCCACAGGCTGAAGGTGCCTGGGATGAAACACGACTTCTGGCTGTCCTCTAGGCCTAGGCCGCCTAGAGGACCGACACGAACCACCGCCCACAGGCTGAAGGTGCCTGGGACTCGACCCCGTGACAAAGATGGCCGGCCCCTTTATACCCTCTCCCAGCAAGCACGGCGGGTTCCCCGCCCCACCATACCGCTGCCGAGGGAGGACAAAAAGGAAGCCCGGCACACAGCAATGATTCAACCCCAGCCCAGGGCGACAGCGCCACCCACTGGGCTGCAGGGAATTACACATCACCAATGTCTCTGCCAAGTTCAAATTTACACCCGGGAAAGTACATACCCGCTACACATGTAATAGAAGTCAATGGACCTGCATCCAAAACGCAAGTGCTGCATTTTTGCCGCGTTTTTACCGTGATTTTGCCGTGATTTGCGTTTTGCGTTTTTGTTTTTTTTGTAAAGGAAATGTAAAAAAATAAAAATTACTGTATAATTAAAAAAATATATATAAAAAAAAAACGCAAATCGCGGTAAAAACACGGTAAAACACATGTTGAAAAACGCAGCAAGCACCGCAAAAAGCAAGGCAAAAACGCTCAAAAGCAACATGCACAGGTGTGAATCGAGCCTTAGGCCCCTTTCACACTGAGGCGTTTTTACAGCGAAAACGCGGTAAAAACAGCGCTGTAAAACACCCAGAAGCTGTGGGAAGGACACATGACTGCAGTAGAGTGGAGGATTGTGGGATACCAAATAATCCTTTTTACCGCAAAAACGCGGAAAAGGAAAGGAAAAATTGATGCATTGACATAAAAAGCATACCATACAGGAATATGCCGATAGCGCCCAAGAGCACCCAGGACACTACAAAAAAGGAGGGGGGGGGGTGGTTGGGAGGGGTTGGGAGGGAAGGGCATCACTTCAGCTTTAAAGTGGTTGTAAACCCACTTTTCGTTTTTTTTTTTTTTTCCCCCACCTGCAAGAGAAAGGCATAATGAGCTAGTATGACTAGCATATTAGCTCATTATGTACCACTTACCTTAGATCGGGGCCCCCGAAGCAGTCCGCGTCCCTCCATCTAGATGCATTCATCGCTGCGGCGATAGCCGGAATGTTAGTTCCGGGTATCACTGCACCAGCCAATCACAGCGCCGCTCCGGCGCTGTGATTGGCCGGAGCGGCGAAGACGTGACTCTGCGCATGCACGCATGACCCGTCGAATTCGGCTACGTCGTCAAATACTGCGACCTAGCCAAATTTGTGAATGGGATTAACCCCATGCGCATGCGCGTGATGTCACAGTCGCCGCATTTAAATGCAAATATCTCCTTAACCGTGTAGGTTAAGGAGATATTTCATGCACCTACATGTAAGCCTTAATCTAGGCTTACCTGTAGGTGTTTGTTTAGAAAGTGGGTTTACAACCACTTTAAGACACAGCTTGGACCTGATTTATTACCAAGTTAGAACTAGAAAATAGTGAGAGAGTCCCTGATTTAACCATTTGGCTTCCAGTTGTCAAGGTTAAAATGGTTCTGAAGGCTCAAGGTTTTTTTACGCACGAAGGTAAAAAAACCTTCAGTGTGCAGCTCCCCCCCCCCCCCCCCCTCAGCACCACCTTATACTCACCTAAACCCGATACTGATCCAGCGATGTGCACGAGAGCAGAAGCCCAAATCTCTCCCTTCTCATTGGCTGGGACATAGCAGCGAAAAAGCCATTGGCTGCTGTCAATCACAGCCAGAGAGGAGGAAGCTGGGAGGGGCTGAGCCACTCTCTATGTGTGTCGCATAGACACACACAGAGCAGCAGCTCGGAAGCAAGCACGCACAAGTGCCCCCAGAGAAAGGAGCTTACTTTGGGGGCACTCAGCAGGAGGGAAGAGCCAGGAGCGCCGAGAGGACCCGAGAAGAGGAGGATCGGGGCTGCTCTGTGCAATACTAATGCACAGAGCAAATAAGTATAAGATGTTTGTTATTTTATTTTTTTAATGTAAACCTTTATAAACTCTTAAAAAAAAGAGAGAGGAAAGAAGAGCGAAGAAAGAAAGTAGTGGCACTTACTGTTTGTTTATAGCGCAAAAATTAAAAACCGCAGAGGTGATCAAATACCACTAATTTGGAAAAAAAGGAAATTTATTTTGTTTATACAACGTCGCATGACCGCGCAATTGTCAGTTAAAGCGACGCAGTGCCGTATCGCAAAAAATGGGCTGGATATTAAGGGGATAAATCCTTCCGGTCCTTAAGTGGTTAAACTGCAGGCTCCTGCGGGAGTGAGTGCTACAATTAACTTGTGAGGTTGTCATCTCAGAGATTTACATAAACATTGGAGAATCATCATTCTTTGAAGAATGAGGATTTTTTTATTACTTTACACCCCAGTAACTTATTTATACATTTGGCACGTGCACGGGATGATTTTATAATGCACATCATCAGACAACAGAAAGGCACACGTCTTTAGGAAACTATTTTTGCTTTCCATTGAAGAGATGACGCCCTCTGATCTGAAGAACAGTAACGCACTGACAATATTAAGTGCATGAAAATCGAAATCTTGCTTAATTCGTCTGCAAACCTGTGCAGAGCCAGCGGGGAGCCTTTTCTCTGTGAAACTCGCTTTACGGATGTTCACGGATGTGATAGATCGCGCACTCCCACCACAAGCTGTGTTTAAATTACATTCACTCTCCTTTCCTTCCAGGGACATTTCAACATTTTCTGCACAATGAATTCTTTAAAGGTCATAAAGAAACAAGAACAGAATCTACGGATCAGGTAGAGGAGTATCTCCTGTGAAAACAGTGATATTAATGTTCTTTCCAAATAGGTGACATTTCCTTGACCTTCTCATTATATGAGAACAGGTACAGACATAAAACGTATAGTTGTGAAAATATCTATCTATCTGTCTATCAATACGTCTCTCTAGCTATCTATCTGTCTGTCTATCTATCTTCTATTTATCTATTTATCTATGGTCTGTTGCTAATAATCTCACATCTTTATCTATAATAATATGCAGCCAGCTTCTCTAATTGGTGATCTATGTTTTCTATCTATCTATCTATCTATCTATCTATCTATCTATCTATCTATCTATCTATCTATCTATCTATCTATCTATCTATCTACAGTTTCTATCTATCCATAGTATCTATCTATCTATCTACAGCATCTATATATATATCTAGCTATAGTATCTATCTATCTATCTACCTATGTAAAAAAAAATCAATAAACGGTGTTGCGCTCAAAATTTAATTATAAGGTGCTAGACGCAGCAAAAATGTTATATATCAAATACAAAATAAGTAAAATGGGTTAAAGAACTTGAAATAATCATATGTGAAACTCCCAAAAATGTTTTTATATAAAACATAGGATTAAATTCAATAATAGTCCATAGATCAATAATGTGCAAAGAATGTGCAAATAAATCTGGAAAAAGTCTAATCTTCAATAAGCAAAAAGTGCTGGTGCAGAAACAAAGTGCTGGGTAGTAACAACAAGTGGCACTGTGACTTCAGTGATTGAAATCTTCGGCGTGATTTACACCCGTGGGTGTGCTAACTTCTTACCTTACTGCTGTAAGGTAATCAGCATTTTAGAGTAAGGATAGATGATCACAAAAGGGGGAGCCTTCAGCGTTCCCTCCTGGTGTTTCCGGTCTATCTGCAGCCTGAAGAATGCTTCCTATATGTTTCTTTCTCCCAAGGTAGGGTCAGCAAAAATCCTCTCAGGTTTAGCAAGCCGGACATGGGAAAAGGAAGATTCGGAGAAAGCAAGGAGCCTCTATAGTGTAGTATGCTTTGTAAAGCGATTTATTTATAGTAAAACCCAAAACATTAAGGTACTTACATTTAAAACCTCGCCGCCAGGACGTCACTTCCGGTGTCCGTATGTCCTACGTGTGTCGTCAGTCACGTGACATCATCATGATTCCTTTTGCATAGTGTTTGACCCATACGGTGTCTGCTACACCAAAGTCCCTCACTTAATCTCCTAGTAGCACGAGAATATCTACCACTACATTTATCTATCTATCTATCTATCTATCTAGCTACAGCATCTACCGTATCTATCTATCTATCTATCTATCTAGCTACAGCATCTATCGTATCTATCGTATCTATCGTATCTATCTATCTATCTATCAATCTATCAATCTACAGTATCTATCTATCTATCTATCTATCTATCTATCTATCTATCTATCTATCTATCTACAGTATCTATCTATCTACAGTATCTATCCATCTATCTATCTATCTATGATTTACTGAGAACATCCAAGAGCCTGTAGCTATATTGATATGCAGCCAGCTTTGTTTTCTTTGCTCTCCTAATTGGTGACCTGTATGCTAGTGCTGTATAAAGTGGAGACATCATGTACTGCTTTTCAATATTTTCAAGTTATGTTATATGGTTGGTTCAAAAATAAATTGGTCGGAGCCTGTAAAATAAGGACACAAATCTTTATTTGTCCTTAGGGCAGTATGCTCTCTTACTATATCTTCTGTATACTGGCACCCCAATAAAAATTCTAGGATCTGATTGGATGGTTGCACAGCTTTTACTTAGTCTTTTTTATTTTTGTGCTTAAAATGTACAGCCTCAACCAGTCGTTTCTTTACAAGATGGAAACTTTTTATAGAGCGAACGCTCTCAACTTCGGAAATCACACAACTCATGATACCGTTTCGATACATGGACTGGTACCACAATGCAAATTCTCAAACTCTTTGGGTAGTTTGAAACGCACCTAATTCATGTTCATCCCCTTAATTCAGAAACAAAAAGAGGAAGAGACTCTATTTGTATTTCTTTTTCTCCTGGGCAAACTAAACCATACTTACGCACCGTACACACAATCAGAAAATCGTACGAAAAATACTGATTTTTTGGAGCGATCATACGATAAACTTATCGTTAATACAGAGCTTTCAAGAGCCGATCAGGACAGTTCATCCAATATTATGCCAGATCGTACGATTTTCGTTTAATCAGTACTAGATGTCCTTTCGAAAATGCAATACAAATACACTACAACACATGACATCACTTCCAAATTTTTATTCTGTCGTATGAGAATTTTCATGACTTTAGTGAACTCTTCAGGTTTGATCTGAGATTAGCATGAAAAAAAACGGATGATCATTCATTCGATAATCTCATCATGTGTATCAGGCATTTGATTTATTTGATTTGTTTTTAATTTGATTGTTTTTTCTCGTTTATTTGATGTAATTTTTCAATTGGCTCTTCTGAGCATCCTGCTATAAATGCCTTACTCAAGCAATCTTAAAGGAGTTGTAAAAGCAGAAAGTTTTTTAACTTAAAAATAAAGATAAAAAACCTTCTGTGTGTAGCAGCCCCCCCCCCCCCAATTACCTACCCAAGCTCCTCCTCTCTCCAGTGATGTCCACGATCCCCTCAGCCATACAATACACTCCTCCTGATTGGCTGAAACATAGCAGCAGCGCCATTGGCTCCCTCGGCTGTCAATCAAATCAGTCAGCCAATCAGGGGAGATAGGGGGCGGGGCCAGGTCGGGGCTCTGTGTCTGAATGGATACACAGAGTTCTGACTCGGCTTGTAGCAAGCTGCTGGCTGAGGGGCACTCAAAGGAGGGAGGGACTAGGGGCAGCAAAGAGGGACCCCAGAAGAGGAGGATCCAGGCTGCTCTGTGCAAAACCAACTGCACAGAGGAGGTAAGTATAACATGTTTGTTATTTTAAAAAACAAAACAAAAAAAACACAGCCTTTACAATCACTTTAATACTATCATGCATTACTTTAGTACATAATTCTTCCATGTTTTAAAACTAAACATAGTAATATCTCCAAAATCAAATATTATTTCGGTACCCAAACCTTGAAAAGTTGAAAGCAACATATAGAGTGCTTTAATTATAGCTTCTTCTTTTGTAATTTTATTATATTTTATGTTATTTTCTGTTTTCTTATATTACATTTTAATTTCTTGGAAAATAATAAAAATAACATTAAAAAAATCTACAGCCTCAGATATATTTTCATGTTAAGGGCATACATGGTATAAAATGTATAAGTGTAAAACTTTCAGGTATTTACGTTGCATTAGGCTCCATGCACACTGGCTTATAAATCGCTGCTACTACAGAAGTTTTACGTTTTGCTTGTAGAAGCAGCTCAATGTTATCCTATGTGTCCATGCACATTAGGACGATTAGAGGCATCTTTTAAGCTCAGCATTTAGAGTCTGGTTTGTGTTTCTGATTGGAGTTTTCTGGCAGAAATAAAGCAAAACTCTCCTAAACTCGCCTTAACTGTGTGCAAAAAATGGCCTATATGAGCGTTTTCTTCTGCCAGGAGAACAGGTTTTTTTTTAAGCCCACACTACATGGAGCCTTACTGCTCATAGAGATCACGGTACTTTCCTCAACAATGCCCTTATTTCCTTTTTTTCTCCAGAAGGACAAGGCTATCTTTGTCGTCCAGCGTCAGCATCAACTTCTTGGACTGAGATGCTGGCTTACAGATGACACACTAATATGCCTGAACGTTTGCCTTTGTGTGTTTAGCTGTCAGAAAACGACAAGGTTCCAGCAGTTCCAACGAGTGACCACTGCAGGAAGGGAGACTAAGGAATTGCTCCTTCCTGCCTGCAGCATACTAATTATATCATTGAATCATGATGCTCTTCTCAGACGTAGGCACAAACACTGAACTGCTATTTAAAACTTAAAGCGGAGTTCCACCCAAAAATGGAACTTCCGCTTTTTGGAACCCTCCCCCCTCTGGTGACAACTTTGGCACCGTTCATTGTAAGGGGGGTGCAGATACCTGTCTAAGACAGGTATTTGCACCCACTTCCGGGCATAGACTCCCGTGGGAGTCTACGCCACTTCCCCACGCCCCCCCACGCTCTGGACATGTGTCAAGAATTCATTCATTAAATCTTGTAAAGTTAATGATAGGTCCAGATTAGGGACCCATTTAAATCTAAACTAGAAAGGGCAAAATCTGTGCAGATGTCCATGGCAGCCAATCGGCTTCTAACTTCAGCTTGTTCAATTAAGCTTTGACAATAAAACCTGGGAGCTGATTGGTTTCTATGCACAGCTGCACCAGATTTTGCACTCTCCAGTTTTAGTAAATCAAACCTTATGTGTAGCAAAGCGCAGCAAAATCTGTACTGTGGTGTATTGTGGTTCTATTCATTTTGAAGGGGACTCCAATGCACTGTACCATTATGGGCAACAGACAATAAAACACATGGCATACATTGTGGTGCACTGTGTTAAAAAAAAAATATTGCATGTCCAATATTTGGTGCATTAAAATAGATGTATGTGATTTATTTTTTTCCACAATCATACTTACCTAGGTGGATGCAGCATCTGAATTCCGCTGGCTCTAACACTGAGAACCGAGCGATCTAACACCGCAGATCGCTCGGTTCTCAGAGCTCCATGAGCAGAGAGATGGTTATTGTCAGTCATCGCTCTTTGCTCCGCCCCCCTCCGCTCAGAGTCAGGTGCCAGTCCAGGAATGTGGGCAGATCCCAACTCCATTGTCACAATCTTGCCTGAGCCTGGACCGGCTCTGTAATGTCAGCAGACAGGGGACTTCAGCTTATTCTGCACTCACAGGAGTGCAGAACGAACTGCACTCCTGTGATCCACCATAGCCATAGGTGGAGTACAGCCAAATGAGCTTTGACTGTACTTCTCCTTTAAATAGGCTGCCTTAATGCAACCTACCATAACCCATGGTGATTTGTTGCATTAATGCCTATGCGGTAACACAAAGCATAATATGAATGGACCCTAAAAAAATTCTCAACAATTCCTTCTTAAATCTTCCTGATGCCCAATTTCTTTCTAAATAATTAAAGTCTTATCACTAGTAGATGAATTATTGAACAGAGGATCATCCATTTTCTTTTTTGTCGTTGGTGTTGTGCAATTTTATTCTTCCACTTCCTTCAATAAAAACACAAAGTTTGTACGGCACCGTCGTTTATTTATCATTTAATCAAATGACAGACATTCTCTGTAATCAGTTTTTGTCGTACTGATTGTAGTTCAGGGATTCTTAGTCCTATTCCCCAGAGTTCCTGCACAGCAGCTGCGCCTTTTGAAGCACAAAACTCTTCCATTTATGCCGTGCTTGCTTTGTAATGGGAAGGAAATGTAAAGCAGGGCTTTGTTTGATAGGCCATCCATGACTGCTTATTGGTAGGTGCCAGAAAAATATTTTTTTGCCTTTTCAAAACAGTATTTGATTTTGATTTTTTTTCACCCAGTAGACAGATTGATAGTTTAGTGAAAAGACTGGGAATTATAACTTTAGAAAATATTTTACAAATGAATGCTTTACAATTGTGTTTGCTTCAATTGCAGCTTTACATTCGCCTCCCCACCACTCATCTTACCATTTGGCAGGCAAGAGTAAAGAAAAATACTTAATATTTCTGGCTATAAGGTGTAACAACAGTGAGGTCTTACAAGTCCCAAACTGTGTAGAAAGGATGGGAAAGTCAGAGGCTTCTTTCACACTTTTAGGATAAGGTTTTCCACCCTCTAAAAAGCGAACCGCTGTGGTTCGCTTAGAGTACGATAAAGCAGTGGCTGACACACGTACAGGAGGCACTACTCCATGCTAGGAAGTCATATAAGGTGACACATTTGAAAATAAAAATGGAGCTACTGTACCTTTATAAAAAGGTGGTTGCACTAATGTATGGTAAGATGCAAATCGGTTAGACACCAAACCTGTAATACATGGCCCAAGATAAAGATGCATGAAATTGATGTTTGGTCTCTAACAAATCATATTTTCATTCTGGCCAATAATGTGTTGGTTGTTGAATTATAAAACCTTCCCAGATGCAAATATAAATGTATTTAGAATAGTTGGCATTAAGGGTGTATCTGCTGAGCATAATAAAATAGTCTAGTACACCTATCAACACACCCCTTGGACCCTTTGATTGTGTGGGGGTTGGCTCTTTGATACCATCTATAACGCTGCTGTAAATGAAAGCTTGATCTTTCGTATTACCACAGAAAAAATGAAAGGATGCTAATATTAATTTATAAGGGGAGAGACCATTATGTACTGATTAAGGTTGGACTTACTCTGCAGGCGAATCAGATTCTGCACAGAATCAAAGACCAGGCGAAGTTTACTTAACTGTTCATTTCTGTCTATGGGACAGGAAAAGCACTTACATGATGCTCCGCTTCACTAGCAGATGGCGCTCCATTACACTCTAGCAGTGGACTGTCCATTTATGGGACAGTCTATGATGTAGGATTATGGGACCTAGATATATTTTGATTAAGTCAGAGGACCTTGGAACACAGGAGCATAGCAAAGAAGAGACTGCAGGGACTGGTCTAGCAGTGCGGAAAACCCTGGGGGAGTGAAGGATTAGGTAAGTAAATCAGCCGCCCCTGCCCTATCCTCGCCACCCCCTATTTGCATAATGGGATAGATTCATGCATAGCATGAATCTATTCACTGTCGCCGCGGTCGCCCCCTATTCATGTGTTCCGGCCCCTTTCGGGTCACCAGGCATATGAATTACAGCGGCCAGGGTTTTTTTTTTGGAAGCATTGAGTAGAGCCATAGGCTCTAATAGGCTTCAAAATAGGGGGGACTCGGGATGCAGAGCATTGCGTCCGGAGCCCACCCAGGAGTGTTGCAACAGCGAATAAAAATTTGCTGTTGCAACACTGATCCTCCTTCCGGCCTATCGGAAAGCAGGTATGAAAACTGTTTCTCGATTGGCCAAAACATCTGGCGATCATCGGGAGGAGGAGAGAGGAGACACCGCGGATGCTGCTCCAGGAGAGGACACCTGAGCAGCTTTCCCCAAGCCTGCCACGCTCTCACCGCCCACATTCAAAGTAAGGACAGCGGGTGGTGGTGGGGGAGTGTGTTAGTGCCGCCACTGTGTACCCGGTCCTTCTAGCTGTTAACCCTTGCAATGCGTATGCAGCCCCATTGCAAGAGAAGACATTTAGTTTTCTTTGAGTTCAGTTTAATCTGAATTTCTGAATTCCCTGTGAATGGCTACAGCAGTGTAGAACTCTGTTATTTTCCTGTGTGGGTGTGGCAGCGAGTGTTACAGATATTCCTTAAAGATCAAAATAGCAACTGCAAATGTGTGTAGCAGTGTGGTGCAGTTACACACAGTCATTGCCATCACATGTTGTAATGGAAACACACACTAAAATTATAAATTGTAACTGCATCTCTTGATAATAAATAATACACCAGCAATGTAATAATGCAGATAGCAGGCTCAGGGGAAACCTATTTGTTTGGACATTTTGGCAGGGGTGTGTGAATGAAAATTCCAGTGTAACGTGACAATCAATCCTTTGGCAGGTATAAAAGCAATCGCGTATGTTTTTTAAGTGCGCATTTAGCAAAAGGGTCTTGATTGTAATTGTGTCCAAAAATGTATTCCGTCTAGCTGTTATGTTCTTGTGCAGGTTAGAAAATCTGATTGTCTCTTTTGGGCATCTGGTTCGCTCTCTATACAACATTTCTACAAACAAGGCCATAGAAAAATGTAAAATAACTTACTACGAAACCTACTAGAAACCATAGTTCACTGTTCCTTTTTTTGTAAAGATTGGCAAAGTAGATCAGTTGATTTACATCTCAGAAACTATTTGTTCTGGCTTATTATATGAGCCCAACCATATGGATAAAAGGGATTTCTAATGCAAGAAATGGAAATTTGGCAGCAGCAGCAGCTTTGCCTACAATAGGTGATTTTCCCTTAAAGGAAAGATGAAAATACTGTGGCAATGATGGAAGAGGTCTGAAGCAGTCAAGAGATTAAAATTGTTCTCTCGGGAGATAAAAGCACCTTTACAAGGTCATGTGACTTCTAGGTCATCCTAGACAACAAATTCACTGTGCTAAAACTCCCTTGGAGAAATACATAGTTATTAGCAGAGTGAGAATGCAGGTCTAGATCAAGCTCTACAGAATTAACCATTTAAGCCGGTTTGCAGATTGAGTTTGATCACAGCTGAAAACAGGACACTATTAAAAAAGAGCCGGTCCTTTCTAGTCTGAATTTCTTTTTCCACATCCTGGATTCAATTCACTACATACAGTACACATTATCTTTGTTTTAATATATCCTCATTGCCATAAGCAGTGCCCACTCACTATATGACAGCCACAGGGCTTGAAATTTTCTATTTAGTAATGGGGATGCTGAACCCTTTGTCCCTCCGGGCGTCCGTCATGCGCATGCCCGGCGGCCGCGATGTCCGCCAGGCACCGCGATTGCTCATCACAGAGCAGGGATGTGTTTCTGTGTGTAAACACACAGATCCACATTCTGTCAGGTGAGAGGAGACCGATCCGTGTGTTCCCAATACAGAGGAACACCGATCGGTCTCCTCCTCTTGTGAGTACCCTCCCCCTACAGTTAGAATCACTCCCTAGGTAACCTATTTAACCCCTTGATCACCCCCTAGTGTTAACCCCTTCCCTGCCAGTGACATTTATACAGTAGTCAGTGCATTTTTATAGCAATGATCACTGTATAAATGCCAATGGTCCCAAAATAGTGTCAAAAGAGTTATGTACTGACCATTTGGGGGACGGGGGACTGTTTCCTCTCCGTCAGACCTTTCTTTGTATGAGAGGGGGGGGGAATGGGGGGTATGAAGGAACCGCTTTACTGAAGTTATCCGATAGGACTACACGTAGAGTCACGTGACTGTGTCCCTGTATCATGATGGACCGCCTCTGGCTGGAGGTTCATGACATCTATGTATCTGTCTAGGCAAGGTTTTGGGGGGGTGTATCACAAGTTTAGTGTGATAACTTTTGTGTTGTGATGTTTTATGTAATGTGTACCGGTAATTTTTGTGGCCGGTTGTTTTCCATGCTGTGTGGCTTGTTACTATATGTACTGTATAAAACGAAATAAAAAAATAATTTACAAAAAAAAGTGTCCGATCTGTCCGCCGCAATGTGGCACTCCCGAAAAAAATCGCAGATCGCTGCCATTACTAGTAAAAAAAATAAAATAATAAAAATGCCATAATTCTATCCCCTATTTTGTAGACGCTATAACTTTTGCGCAATCTAATCAATATATGCTTATTGCGATTTTTTTACCAAAAATATGTAGAAGAATACATATCGGCCTAAACTAAAGGAAAAATATTTTTTTTTTTTTTTTTTTTTTAAATTGGATATTTATTATAGCAAAAAGTAATAAATATTGCTCTTTTTTTGTTTATAGCGCAAAAAATAAAAAAACTGCAGAGATGATCAAATACCACCAAAAGAAAGCTCTATTTGTGGGGGAAAAAATTATCAAAATTTAATTTGGGTACAACGTCGCATGGCCGCACAATTGTCATTCAAAATTTGACAGCGCTGAAAGCTGAAAATTGGCCTGGGCAGGAAGTGGTTAATTGACTTTCACAAAGTTATATGGAAAAAGAAGGAGCTGCGCCAATTAGGATTAAAAAGGGGGGGGGGGTGTATGTTGTTATTATATCAGTCCTCAAACTGACATAATTATAGTGACCACTATCACCAGTAGGTCATAAAAAATAACCCATATAGCAGCATACCAATAGTAGAATAGTCCAGAAATAGAATTGATCCATAGGCTAAAAACAGTCCAAAGGCTTGGATTAACACCAACAGTGCTTGATATGATGACACCACCGTGCTTGATATTCATATGGAGTGCCCACCACCGCAAAACAAATGGCTGCTTACCGGAAGGCAAGCAAAGACATGCAGTCGGCTGTGACCCAGCCGCGGCCTTTAGCTTGCAGGTAGATTGAATACCAGGACACGGTTCTGACATGGGTGTATCCAGCACACACTCACTCCCTGGCTTGGCCTCACAACTCCAATGTGATGGATCATGTGGGAAGGAGAAAAAGGACCAATAGGGTGATAACGTCTTAAACTGGTTTATTTAAAAAAAAATATGTACTTACAACAAGAAGCATAAAATAGCACATAAAATTGTGTCGGCCGGCAGAGTACAGAGGCCCTTCCTTGTGTGCAATATGGTGACGTCACTGCGTGGCCCCAGACGCGTTTCGTCACATCTGACATTCTCAATGGGGGTGGGCCACGCACTGACTCACCACAGTTAAATAGAATCAAGCCTGGTTGCGAGATGCGAGGATCGGGATGGAAAGCACCATAATAACTATAGGCATAGATGCCAGTAACAGCTGGAAAGCTCATTACGGCACATAGGAATTTACCAAAAATATGTAGAAGAATATATATCGGCCTAAACTAAAGGAAAAATATAGTTTAAAAAAAAAGGGATTAGCAAAAAGTAATAAATATTGTGTTTTTTTCAAAATTGTTGCTCTTTTTTTGTTTATAGCGCAAAAAAATAAAAACCGCAGAGATGATCAAATACCACCAAAAGAAAGCTCTATTTGTGGGGGAAAAAATTATTAAAATTTCATTTGGGTACAACGTCACATAACCGCACAATTGTCATTCAAAGTGTGACAGCGCTGAAAACTGAAAATTGGCCTGGGCAGGAAGGGGGTAAAAATGCCCTGTATTGAAGTGGTTAATCGACTTTCACAAAGTTATTATATGCTTTTCTCCTTTTAGTAGATGCAGTTGGATGTGGATGCTTTTTATTTAAACTCATTTAAAAAGTAACCACTTTTGGGAAAAAAAACATTGTAAGGTTTTTAACAAACGTTGTTGCAAATTACTATTATTCTGAAGAAATACAGTGAGGGAAATAATTATTTGATCCCCTGCAGATTTTATAAGTTTGCCCACTTACAAAGAAATGAAGGGTCTATCATTTTTATCATAGGTGTATTTTAAATGATAGAGACAGAATATCAACCAAAAATCCAGAAAAAAACACATGCTACAAATGTTATAAATTGAATTGCAGTTCAGTGAGTAAAAAAAGTGCAGAGAGATGATCCGCACCCCAAGTTGTTGCTCTTAAAAAAATCTTCATTTTTATTCAGTAACCACAGTGTACAAATGCAGATATTAGTTTATATGTTTCAGCCTATGAGGCCTAAGTACAGTGCCTTGAAAAAGTATTCATACCCCTTGAAATTTTCCACACTTTGTCATGTTACAAACAAAAATTTAAATGTATTTTATTGGGATTTTATGTGATAGACCAACACAAAGTGGCACATAATTGTGAAGTGAAAGAGAAATGATAAATGGTTTTCCAAATTTTCTACAAATAAATATGTGAAAAGTGTGACGTGCATTTGTATTCAGCCCCCCTGAGTCAATACTTTGTAGAACCTCCTTTCGTTACAATTACAGCTGCAAGTCTTTTTGGGGATGTCTCTACCAGCTTTGCACATCTAGAGAGTGACATTTTTCCCAATCTTCTTTGCAAAATAGCTCAAGCTCTGTCAGATTGGATGGAGAATGTCTGTGAACAGCAATTTTCAAGTCTTGTTACAGATTCTCAACTAGATTTAGGTCTGGGCTTTGACTGGGCCATTCTAACACATGAATATGCTTTGATCTAAATCATTCCATTGTAGCTCTGGCTGTATGTTTAGGGTCGTTGTCCTGCTGGAAGGTGAACCTCCACCCCAGTCTCAAGTCTAAGCAGGAAATAACATTTTCTGGGGGGTGTTCTGTACACCATCCTTGTACAGAATGGCACCAGGTTGCCACATTGCATTTTACAGAAAATTTGAGTAGCTGCACATTGAAAAGGAAAGGTAATGTTTAATAATGTTATAATACAATATGGCTTGTGTCGCAATAGTATATGCTATACTATTTTTTTATTTGCAGTATTTCCTGGCTACATGTCCAAAGTGGTCACATCGCTAGCACTGGTCTTCATTTGGGTCCCTCTGTAACGGATTCTCCTGTTTGAATGTGGACATCTCTTGTTTCAAGGAAGCCACGTCCTGGGCGAGCTCCCTTATGGCCATCTGTAAGGCCGACAGGGGCGAAGGAGCCAAGGAGCCAAGGCCTCCTCTTTCAGATGTAGCGGTTCATGCCTCCTTATCACAGCCACGGATGCTTCTGCATCTTCCTCTTCCTATGCAACTGCATCCACTACAGTATTGGTAAATAAGAGGGTGGTCCTGTAGGGCTCTCGTGCCTGGCCCGGCCTTCATTCCCACCACAAATTGATCCCTCAGTAGGTTGTCTGAAGCAGTTATATTGGTACAGTGGTGTAAATCCTTCTTCTCTAAGCGCTTATACAGGTTCTGGAGTGCTACCATTAAGTGGGTGAGGCTTTTGTCCTCTTTTTTGTTAACTCCGAAAACCATCACATTCTCTATGAACAGGCCCTCCAGGCACACTACAGTTTGTTTCAGGCTGGCCCAGTCCTCTTCCAGTAGCACCATCACCGCTCGGCTGGTGTCATCCTTCAGGCAGTTGATAGCCAGCTTTGTAATCAGCCAGGCGGGAACCTGATACAGGCATGCAGTACTCTCCAGCCTCTCCTCCAACTCAGACAGGGAGATATTGGACCCATTAAACTTAGGCACCAGGGCCAAGGCTACTCGTAATTTTGAGATGATGGTCCCTTCTCCTCTGTCTTTACCCGCTGTAAAGAGGGGCATACCCTGCCAACTGCTGCCAATTGTGAGCAGGTGCAGTGTAATGCAACGGGCAGAAAACATATGCAGTCCAGGTGCAGTATCAAGAATATATTGTAACAGAAGTCCAGCAATACACAACAGGTCTGGCAGGAAGGCAACAAGATGGGGAACACTCACTGGCCAGTCCATACCCAAAGGGAAATCTTTCCAGAGGTTTGGAGTGGTCCCTGCACTTTCCCTACTCCTTAGGAACCTTTCCCTGACTCTTTGCACTGTCACTGACAGACGGGTGACCTGTCTCTACCTGAGCTACCCTCTAGTGGAGGTAGGTAAAAGCATTTTCTAGCCAGGAATAAACCAGAGTTACTGAATTGGGTCAGGGTTACTAGAGGCCAAGGCTGGATGACTCATCCTGGCAGCTCTCTGGTGCCTCCCCATGGTATCTGAAAAGTTGGAGAACCTTCTAGAACTAGAGGGAGGAGGTTAGGAGGGGCTGCCTTGAAAATGTATGGGCTCTCAACCAATGCCCAGAAGTGGGCTGGCAGGGAACTGGGATAACCCATAAATAGACCTGAGCCATGCCAGCAGGGGTAGTCGGGTGGAAGATGGAGAAGCAGTGCTGAGGAGAGTCTGTCGGTGGCCCTTGAGGGACCCCTGCCAGGGAGGGGTTTTACCTGGGGCAGAGAACTCAGGAAAGCTGGCCTGGCATGTGGCTGGCCACAGGGAAGCAGAAGGATAGATGTAATGCTGTTCACTTCATCTGTGCTATTTTCTCAATGAACTGAGAGTTCCAGTCAGTACTGGGCCTTTACTGAACTAACAATATCCTGCTAGTTCCAACAGAAGTGAGCAGAAGTGGCTGTACATAGGAAACCAAGTTGTGCAGGTGAAGGAAGAAGAATACTTTTCTTGTTAATAGGGAGGAATCGGGAGGAATTTATTCCTGGTTCAGTGTGTTTAAACATTTTCATCCCATCCCATAATTCCCTACACCATCCAAGTTATCATCCCCTAATAAAAACTGTTTACAAGTCAGCGGGTGGATTAAGCCTGCCACAGGTTTTCATTGAGCACCATTACAACCATTACAACACCATTCTAGCCGCCAGTGTCCTAACAACCAATGATGTCATTGGTTGATAAGGAGGATGTCAAGCATCTGCATAGCATCCTTGTTTGCCCCTCCCCTGCCCCTCTCCTTCAGTATAAGGGTCATATTAGCTGAGTGAGGGAGAGAAACGGAGGTAGAAAAGAAACTTGGAATACTAATCAGTACCAGTGTGCAAAGGTGTGAAAGAATAAATCACCACTAATGTTGGGTTTCCTACGCATGTGGATGTTGCTACATTATGCAAAACTATTAGTTAAGTTTTGGAATGGGGTGCCTCGATATTGTGTGGAATTTTCACCACTTCAGCCCGGACCATTTGGCTGGCCAAAGACCAGAGCACTTTTTGCGATTCGGCACTGCGTCGATTTAACTGACAATTGCGCGGTCATGCGATGTTGCTCCCAAACAAAATTGACGTCATTTTTTTCCCCACAAATAGAGCTTTCTTTTGGTGGTATTTGATCACCTCTGTGGTATTTATTTTTTGCGCTATAAACAAAAATAGAGCGTAAATTTTGAAAAAAAAGCAATATTTTTTACCTTTTGCTATAATAAATATCCCCAAAAAATATATATTAAAAAAAAAAAATTTTTTTCTCAGTTTAGGCCGATATGTATTCTTCTACATATAATTTTGCTAAAAAAAATCACAATAAGCGTTTATTGATTGGTTTGCGCAAAAGTTATAGCGTCTACAAAATAGGGGATAGTTTTATGGCATTTTTATTAATATTTTTTTTTTTACTAGTAATGGCAGCGATCAGCAATTTTTATCATGACTGCGACATTATGGCGGACACATCGAACACTTTTGGTGCTATTATGGGACCATTCACATTTATACAGCGATCAGTGCTATAAAAATGCACTGATTACTGTGTAAATGTGACTGGCAGTGAAGGGGTTAACCACTAGGGGGTGAGGAAGGGGTTAAGTGTGTCCTAGGGATGTGTTCTAACTGTGGGGGGGCGATGAGAGGGAGCGGACGATCAGTGACCTGTCACTAGGAAGAACGTTGAGATGTTGTGCTTACACTGACATCTCCCTGTTCTTCAGCTCCATGACACAATCGCGGGACACCTGCAGACATCGAGTCCGCGGGTCCCGCAGGCACGATCACGGAGCTCGCGGCAGGGTCACGCGGCAAATTTAAAGGAACGTACCTGTATGCCCATTTGCCTGTCCGTGCCATTCTGTCGACGTATATGTTCGTGCGGCGGTCGGCAAGTGGTTAAAGGGTGCCTTGACTGAAAAAAGTTTGAGAAACACTGGTCAGGAATTAAAGCAGAACTCCAGCTAACACTTTTAAGCAATTACAGCAAACAGTCATTTTTGGGATAAAGGTTTTACATAAGTTAACACAAGCTGATCATTGTAAATGGTTTGTCTCAGCCCCAGTGGCGGTGCGTCCATAGTGGGCGCAGGAGCGCCGCCCCCTCTCGCTCCTGCGCCCGTCACTCACAACAATACATAGGTTCATGCATTGCATGAACCTATGTATTGTCGCTGCCGCTTCCGCTCACTATTCAGATGGCCGGCCCCCTGTTGAGCGCCGACCATCGCAATAACAGCAGCTGGTTGGTGTTTGGAAGTGCCTATCAGAGCCAGCTTCCGAATAGTTAACCACGGGGGGTGCGTTTCCTGGTTAAAACTGACAGGCGTTTCAGCCAATCAGATTCACCGGGTCTGGTTACCGGTAACCTGATTGGCTGAAGCGACATCGAGGGCGGGAGAAGACATCGAGGACGGAAGAAGGACGGCGCTGACCTGAGAAGGGTAAGTGCAGGGCTGGGGGGAAACTGGCTGCATTTGGGGACAAACTGGCTGCATTTGGGGACAAACTGGCTGCATTTGGGGACAAATTGGCTGCATTAGGGGGAAACTGGCTGCATTTGGGGACAAACTGACTGTATTTGAGGGAAACTGGCTGTATTTGGGGGGAAACTGGCTGTATTTGGGGGGAAACTGGCTGTATTTAGGGGGAAACTGGCTGAATTTGGGGACAAACTGGCTGAATTTGGGGACAAACTGGCTGAATTTGGGGACAAACTGGCTGCATTTGGGACAAACTGGCTGCATTTGGGGACAAACTGGCTGCATTTGGGGACAAACTGGCTGCATTTAGGGACAAACTGGCTGCATTTAGGGACAAACTGGCTGCATTTGGGGGAAACTGGCTACCATAGGCGTGCGCACGGGGTGTGCCGTGTGTGCCTGGGCACACCCTAATGCCCAGGCACACCCAGGGCCGGCGCTCTCTACTGGGAGGAGAGGGCGAATGGAGCTTGTCAATGCGCCTCATCCTCTACCCGGCTTTCTAGCACCAGAAATGTGTGTGGCAGCGCGGCAGTGGGCAGCAATCAGCAGCACCCTTGGGGAGGTGTGGGCGGCAGGGCATCCATCGCTACATAGCAGTGAACAGCGAGGGGCCGGCCGAGCGCAGATAAGCCGAGAGCCTGGGACTCGGGGAGAAGAGCTCCACCGTGGCACCGCCTCCTCCTTGACCTCATCCCCTGACCCCGCCTCCCCCAGGAAGCAAGCGGGCGCAACGTACCCCATGCTTCCAGAGCATGGACTGCTTCAAGTTCCTCTCCACGCTCTGATGTGAGGCCCGGAGCTGGAGGACAGACAGGCTCGCCGCTCACTGGGGGCACAGAGCTGTCACAGAGGACGGGCAGGAGGCGCAGGCTCCAAGCCCCCTCCCCCCTCTCTCAGCCACCCTCCCTTCTATCTAAGCCCCCCTCTCTTCTCTCTAAGCCCCCGTCCCTTCTCTCTAAGCCCCCTCCCTTCTCTCTCAGCCCCCTCCCTTCTCTCCAAGCCCCCCTCCCCCCTCTCTCAGCCACCCTCCCTTCTCTCTCAACCCCCCTGTCACGAGCCGGACTGGCGGCTAGTGGGAATACAGGAGGTGGATCCTCTGTACCAGAGAGGCGATGACACGAGTCGTACTGAGGGACCGGTTCTAAGCAGCTACCGGTTTTCACCAGAGCCCGCCGCAAGGCCGGATGGACTTGCTGCGGCGGTAGCAACCAGGTCGTGTCCTCCAGTAGCGACTCCACCTCTCTGGCGGCTGAGATAGGCGCGGTACAAAAGGACTAGGCAGAGGCAAGGTCAGACGTAGCAGAGGGTCAGGGCAGGTGGCAATGGTTCGTAGTCAGAGACAATGGCAGCAGGTCAGATACACAGGCAAGGCAACTCGCAAAACGCTTCCACAGGGTACTAAGACAACAAGATCCGGCAAGGACAGGAAGGGGAAGTGGGTTTATATATGTTTTGGGTGTTTACACAGTAATTGGACCAGGCACCAATCAATGGTGCGCTGGCCCTTTAAATCTTAGAAGGCCGGCGCGCGCGCGCCCTAGAACGCAGCGGGGCCGCGCGCGCCGGGAAGGATCAGGCGGGGGAAGGTGAGAAGGATGGGATGCGATCCGCGGACGGAGATGTGCCGCCGTGTGGATCGCATCCCCGCCAGTGACAGAGCAGCGCCCACGGCCAGGAGGGCTGACCGGGGCGCTGCAGGGGGACTGACGCCGTGAGCGCTCCGGGAAGGATGGGACACCCGGAGCGCTCGGCGTTACAGTACCCCCCCTTTAGGTCTCCCCCTTTTCTTGGAACCCAAGAATCTACAGATGTGCTCCTTGTCTAAAATGTTGGTCTCAGGCTCCCAGGATCTCTCTTCAGGACCACATTTCTCCCAATCAATTAAAAAAAACATTTTACCTCGGATGACCTTGGAGGCGAGGATTTCTTTCACCGAGAAGACATCGGAAGAACCAGAGACAGGAGCAGGAGCAGTGACCTTGGGGGAAAATCGGTTAAGAATGAGGGGTTTGAGAAGAGACACATGAAAAGAATTGGGGATACGAAGAGAAGGAGGAAGATGGAGTTTGTAAGAGACAGAATTGATTTGGTTTTTGATTTTAAAAGGTCCGAGGTAACGAGGGCCCAGCTTGTAGCTAGGTACCCGAAACCGAACATATTTGGAGGAGAGCCACACTTTGTCACCCGGGACATAGTCAGGAGGAATTCTTCTTTTTTTATCTGCATGTCTCTTCATGCGGGCAGAGGCCAGTGATAGCGACTTTTGAGTCTCTTTCCAGATAGAGGTGAAGTCTTGAGTTAATTCATCCACGGCAGGAACTCCAGAAGAAGTGGGGATGGGGAGGGGGGGCAATGGGTGACGGCCGTAGACCACAAAGAAAGGTGATTTGGAGGACGATTCAGAGTTCTTGAAATTATATGAGAATTCTGCCCAGGGTAATAGGTCGACCCAATCGTCATGACGGGCGGAAACAAAATGTCGTAAGTAGTCACCAAGGACCTGGTTAACTCTTTCCACCTGTCCATTGGATTGCGGGTGATAAGCGGAAGAAAAATTCAACTTAATCTTTAGTTGAGTACAGAGAGCTCTCCAAAATTTTGAGATGAATTGAACGCCTCTATCAGAGACGATATGTGAGGGTAGCCCATGGAGACGGAAAATTTGAAGAAAAAAATGCTTCGCCAACTGAGGTGCAGTAGGCAGACCAGGAAGGGGGACAAAATGAGCCATTTTCGAAAAGCGGTCAATGACCACCCAGATGACAGTGTTACTATGAGACAAAGGAAGGTCCGTGATGAAATCCATGGCAATGTGGGACCATGGTTGTTCAGGCACAGGTAGAGGAAGGAGAAGACCTGCAGGCTTCTGGCGTGGAGTCTTGTCACGTGCACAGATAGTGCAGGCCCGTACAAAGTCAGTCATATCTTTTTCCTGGGTAGGCCACCAATAGTGTCTGGCCATCAATTGTATGGATTTTTTGATCCCAGCGTGACCGGCTAGATGGGAGGAATGGCCCCACCTGAGTATCTGGAGATGAAGGCATGGAGGAACGAAAGTTTTCCTGGAGGAACTGGCATCAGAGACGCAGGAGCAGAGGAAATCAGACACTCAGCGGGTATGATGTGTTGAGGGGGAGTCCCGGTTTCAGAGGCATCGGAGGAACGGGACAAGGCATCAGCCCTGACATTCTTGTCTGCGGGACGAAAATGGATCTGGAAATTGAACCGGGCAAAGAACAATGACCACCTGGCCTGGCGAGGATTTAAGCGCTGAGCGGACTGAAGGTAGGACAAATTTTTATGGTCAGTGTAGATGGAGATAGGGTGAAGGGATCCTTCCAGAATATGTCCCCACTCTTCTAATGCCAGCTTGATGGCCAACAGTTCACGGTCACCTATGGAATAGTTTTTTTCAGGAGGGGAGAAGGTTTTAGAGAAAAAACCACACGTGACGTTTCTTCCTTTAGCGTTTTTTTGAAGAAGAACAGCTCCGGCTCCTACCGAGGAGGCGTCAACTTCAAGGAAGAACGGCTTTGTGGGGTCTGGTCGAGACAGGACAGGTGCAGAGGAGAAGGCGGTCTTAAGGCGAGTAAAGGCTTCTTCCGCTTGAGGCGGCCAGGACCTTGGATTCGCGTTTTTCTTAGTCAGTGCCCCTATAGGAGCAACAATGGTGGAGAAGTGGGGTATGAACTGACGATAGTAGTTGGCGAATCCAAGGAAGCGTTGGATAGCACGGAGTCCAGAGGGGCGAGGCCAATCCAAGACTGCGGAGAGCTTGTCAGGGTCCATTTGAAGGCCTTGTCTTGAGACCAGATAACCTAGGAAAGGAAGGCTGCTGCGCTCAAAAAGGCATTTTTCAAATTTAGCGTAAAGATGATTTACGCGGAGGCGCTGGAGCACTTGACGGACATGGAGCCGATGTTCCTCAAGGTTGGTAGAGAAGATTAGGATGTCGTCAAGATAGACAACCACACAGGTATACAGTAGTGATGAGCCGAACACCCCCGGGTTCGGTTCGCACCAGAACCCGCGAACGGACCGAAAGTTCGTACGAACATTAGAACCCTATTAAATACAATGGATGCGAACGTTCGAATTCTAAAGTGCTAATTATAACGACTATTATGCATGTTATTGTCCTAAAAAGGGTTTGGGAACCCGGGTTCTGCACCAGGGGACATGTATCAATGCAAAAAGAAGTTTTAAAAACGGTCGTTTTTCGGGAGCAGTCATTTTAATGATGCATAAAGTGAAAAAAAAAAAGTCAAATATTCCTTTAAATATCGTACCTGGGGGGTGTCTAAAGTATGCCTGTGAAGTGCCACGTGTTTCCCGTGTTTAGAACTGTCCCTGCACAAAATGACACTTCTAAAGGAAAAAAAAGCCATTTAAAACTGCTTGCGGCTTTAATGTAATGTTTGGTCCCGGTAATATGGATGAAAATCTTTAAGAAAAATGGCATAGCTACCCCATGACCCCCCCCCCTACCCCAGCCCATTACCAGCCCCTTTGGGTCTTGTATGGATATTAAGGGGAACCCCGCACATAAAATAAAAAAGGCCCTATATACTCTGAACAGCCGTATACAGGCGGTGCATACAAGACAGGGACTGTAGGTTTGTTCTTATGTAGAATCTGTTTGTAATTTTGAACAGGTACATTGTTTAAGTGTAGCTCCAGCCCAAAAATCTATTTTTAAACTTTTTGGAAAACATAGGTAAGGGTTATCACCCCTGTAACATTTGTTTTGCTGTCTGTGCCCCTGTTCAGAACATTTCACCTCACTTTCCGTCCCAATGACAACTGTTTTTGAAATGTGGTGTTTTTCTTGAAACAAGGATTGGTGATAAAGCATCAGTACAGAGGAGACACCTTTCTCCCATATTAATTCTTACAGGAGAGAATTTTCCTTCCTAGGGGTAGATTTCCTCTCACTTCCTGTTGTCTTCTTGCGTTTGCAAGTAGGAGTCGTTTGTAAGTTGGATGTTTGAAAGTAGGGACCTGCCGTATATACTCTGCAGAAATAGGCCCCTTAGTTGTTGGTGTTGGCACAACACTGTAAGCACTCACAGTTACTCTTGGTTGGTGCTGGAACGCCCTGCTGTCAACTATTATATCAGGAATTGTAATTACATATAATTGTTGAACAGTGGTAGTAAAAATTGGGCCTTTGATGGTGGTGCTGGTGCCACAACACTGTAAGCCCTGACAGTTACTCTTGGTGGGTGCAGCAATGGGCCCTGCTGTGAATTATTAGATCAAGAATTGTAATTGCATGCCCCTGTTGAACAGGGGCTGAAAAATTGGGCCTTTCGTGGTGGTGGTGGTGGTGGTGGTGTTGCCACAACACTGTAAGCCCTCAGAGTTACTCTTGGTGGGTGCAGGAATGGGCCCTGCTGTGAATTATTAGATCAAGAATTGTAATTACATGCCCCTTTTGAACAGGGGCTTAAAAATTGGGCCTTTTGTGGTGGTGGTGGTGGTGGCGTTGCCACAACACTGTAAGCCCTCAGAGTTACTCTTGGTGGGTGCAGCAATGGGCCCTGCTGTGAATTATTAGATCAAGAATTGTAATTACATGCCCCTGTTGAACAGGGGCTGAAAAATTGGGCCTTAGGCACTGGTGGCACAACACTGCAACCCCTCACAGATACTGTACTTGGAGCACAGCAATGAGCCCTGTTGCAAAGTATTGCTTCAAAAATTGTAATTACACGCCCCTGTTAAACAGGGGCTGAAAAATTGGGCCTTAGGCACTGGTGGCACAACACTGCAACCCCTCACAGATACTGTACTTGGAGCACAGCAATGAGCCCTGTTGCAAAGTATTGCTTCAAAAATTGTAATTACACGCCCCTGTTAAACAGGGGCTGAAAAATTGGGCGTTAGGCACTGGTGGCGGCACCCATAAACAAAAATGATCTTCCAAGCTATCATCATCAATCGTATCATTGAGGACTCGGAGGAGGAGGATAGCCAGTCAACATAACAGCACAGGCACTCAGCATCAGCATCAGTCTTGAAGGGATGTGACATGTTAAAATCAATTAGTCTGTTATAGCAGCATCAGGTGTGTGGTAGCTGGTGGTGATCCAAGACTGGTTCATCTTGATGAAAGTCAGTCGATCAACCGAGTCGGTGGACAGGCGCACCCTGTGATCTGTGACGAATCCTCCAGCAGCACTGAATGTGCGTTCCGAAAGAACGCTGGATGCAGGACAGGCCAGTAGCTCAATTGCATACTGTGCAAGCTCTGGCCAGTGATCCATCCTCAAGACCCAGTAAGCCAGAGGATTTTCGGTGGGGAAGGTGTCCAAGTCTGACCTTGCCCCTAGATATTCCTGCACCATGTTTATCAGACGCTGGCGATGGTTGCTGGAACCGATCATACTTTGGGGCTGCGGACTAAAGAATTGTCTGAACGCATCGGTCAGACGGCCACCTTCCCCACCGCTCCTTCTTTGACTGGCCGAAGCCTCAGCAACTCGTTGTCCAGGACCAGGAGTTTGTAACCTCCCAGTCTCTGGGAACGCGTTGCACAGACCTTTCTGCAAGGCCTCCCGGAGTTGTCTCATCCTCTGCTCCCTCTGCGACGGTAACATAAGGTCCGCAACCTTACCCTTGTACCGTGGATCAAGGAGAGTGGCCAGCCAGTAATGGTCCCTCTCCTTGATCCGAAGAATACGAGGATCCTTCCGCAGACTTTGCAGGATCAGGGAGGCCATGCAGCGTAGGTTAGCTGAGGCATTCGGTCCGGAGTCCTCTGGGTCACTAAGGACGACATGATCCGCAGCCACCTCCTCCCAGCCACGTACAAGTCCACGGGTTTCTTGGGACTGTAAATCATCCCTAAAAGACTGCTGCTGTTGATGCTGCTGAGTGCCAGGCTCCACCTCCATGCTGACACAATCCTCCTCCTCCTCCTCCTCCTCCTCCTCCTCCTCGTCCTCTTCCTGTGCGATGGGTGGGACAGAAGGAACACTGTCTGGGTAAAGGGGGCCTTGAGAGGCAAGGAAGTCCTCCTCTTCCTGCCTCTGTTCTGCCTCAAGTGCCCTGTCCATTATTCCACGCAGCGTGTGCTCCAACAGGTGGACAAGAGGTACAGTGTCACTGATGCATGCACTGTCACTGCTCACCATCCTCGTGGCCTCCTCAAATGGTGCCAGGACAGTGCATGCATCCCTGATCATGCCCCACTGGCGTGGAGAAAAAAAAACAAGCTCCCCTGACCCTGTCCTGGTGCCGTAGTCGCACAGGTACTCATTGATGGCCCTCTGCTGCGTGTGCAGCCGCTGCAGCATGGCCAACGTTGAGTTCCACCTGGTGGGCATGTCACATATAAGGCGGTTCTTGGGCAGGTTCAACTCCTTTTGCAGCTCAGCCAGGCGAGCACTGGCATTATAAGATCTGCGGAAATGCACACAGACTTTCCTGGCCTGCCTCAGGACATCCTGTAAGCCCGGGTACCTGCCCAAGAACCACTGCACCACCATGTTAAGGACGTGAGCCACACAGGGCACATGGGTCAGTTGTCCCTGTTGGAGGGCGGAGAGGAGGTTGGTGCCATTGTCGCAAACCACCATTCCTGGCTTAAGCTGGCGTGGCGTCAACCACCTCTCGGCCTGGCCCTGCAGAGCAGACAGGACCTCTGCCCCAGTGTGGCTTCTGTCCCCCAAACACACCAGCGCAAGCACGGCATGGCATCTTTTTGCCTGCGTACTTGCGTAGCCCCTTGAACGCCTACGGAGCACCGCTGGTTCCGAGGACAAACCACAGGAAGAGGCCATGGAGGAAGAAGAAGAGGAGGGGGTGGAGGAGAGAGGTGTGTCACAACCAGTAGTAGCATTTTGGAGGCGTGGCGGTGGAACAACCTCCAACACTACTGCACCTTGTCCTGCATCCTTCCCAGCTGCCAAAAGAGTGACCCAATGGGCCGTGAAAGAAAGGTAACGTCCCTGTCCATGCCTGCTGGACCATGAGTCAGCGGTAATATGCACCTTACCGCTGACCGCCCTGTCCAGCGAGGCCAAGACATTGCCTTCCACATGCCGGTAGAGAGCCGGAATAGCCTTCCGTGAGAAAAAGTGGCGTTTGGGAACCTGCCACTGAGGAACCGCACATTGCACAAACTCACGGAAGGGGGCCGAGTCTACCAACTGAAAAGGCAGCAGTTGAAGCGCTAGCAATTTAGACAAGCTAGCATTCAACCGCTGGGCATGTGGATGGCTGGGAGTGAACTTCTTTCGACGGTCCAGCAGCTGGGGCAGGGAAATTTGCCTGCTAGAATCGGACGTCGGTGTACTGCTAGCAGAGTGGCCGCAAGTACTTGGCTGTGACACACCTAATTCTACACCTTCATTCCTCTCAGTGCATGTTTCAGAGAGGACTGAAGTTATAGTGGGGTTGGAGATCCCAGCTGATGCGTTGCAAGGATAGGTCCGCTTTGTTCTTTGGTGTGGGTCTTTGAGGTAGGCTTGCCAACGAGCTGCATGGCAGGTCAACATATGTCTGGTCAGGCATGTGGTACCCAAGCGGCTGATGTTTTGGCCACGCGATATACGCTTGAGACATATGTTGCAAACAGCAGCTGTGCGATCTGATGCACTAGCCTCAAAAAAGGCCCACACCAAAGAACTTTTTGAATGACGGGCAGAGGCAGCGCCCTGCACAGGCGGAGCTCTGCGGTGTGATTCCGTCGGTGTACTGCCCTTACGCTGGCCACCAAAGGGCATCCTGCCTCGTTGGAGATGTGCCTCCTCCTCCTCCTCCTCCTCTCTCCTATTAGGCACCCACGTGGAGTCAGTGACCTCATCATCCCCTCCCTCCTCATCACTGGAGCCAATCTGGCAGTATGCTGCAGCTGCTGGAACATGACTGCCAGATTGGTGTCCTTCTTGAGCATCCCCTCTGTCTGCTCTCACGCTACTGCCTTCCTCTAGCTGGGTTTCATCATCAGACCCTTCGAAACGCTGGGCATCCTCCTGGAGCATGTACCCAACACTGTGCTCAAACAGTTCGGGGGACTCCTCAGGAGGAGGACATGGTGGGTCTAGGGAAGGAGTGACTGATGATGAGTCTGACATTGATACCAGGGAAGAGGACGCTTTGGCAGCTGCTTTGCCAGTACCCTGAGCCTGGGTGAGAGAGGATGAGGAGGAGGAGGAGGGCTTGGTCATCCACTCTACCAAGTCTTCGGCATGATGTGGCTCAACATGTCCAGCTGCCGAAAAGAAGGACAAGCGTGTCCCATGGCCATGTGCTGATGACAATGCACCGCGTCCACGACCAGCACTGTTGCCCCCAGACACAGAGCCTGCTTGCCCTCTTTTATTGCCTCCTGACTGTCTGCCTCTCCTTGTTTGCCTTTCAGACATTCTAATGGATGGCCTGCAGGGAGATGGGAAAAAAAGCAATAAGGGCTACCTTCAGGTGTCCTTCTCTGTCCCTTTACTTAAGTATTTCTAAATATGATGGAGGATGATTGCTTTCGCACAGAATAGCACAATGACAATTTCCCTGACTGTCCAAAAAACAAGGATTTCAAAGATGGTTGATGAGGAATGCTTTAGCACAGTATAGCACAATGAGAATTTCCCTCACTGTCCTTCCCTGTCCCTACAAACAAGGTTTAGCACAGTAAAACACACTGACACTCTCCCTACCTATAGTTTTCTGTCCCTATAAAAAAATTTTTTTTTAAAGATGGTTGATGAGGAATGCTTTAGCACAGTATAGCACAATGAGAATTTCCCTCACTGTCCTTCCCTGTCCCTACAAACAAGGTTTAGCACAGTAAAACACACTGACACTCTCCCTACCTATAGTTTTCTGTCCCTATAAAAAATGTTTTTTTAAAGATGGTTGATGAGGAATGCTTTAGCACAGTATAGCACAATGAGAATTTCCCTCACTGTCCTTCCCTGTCCCTACAAACAAGGTTTAGCACAGTAAAACACACTGACACTCTCCCTACCTATAGTTTTCTGTCCCTATAAAAAATTTTTTTTTTAAAGATGGTTGATGAGGAATGCTTTAGCACAGTATAGCACAATGAGAATTTCCCTCACTGTCCTTCCCTGTCCCTACAAACAAGGTTTAGCACAGTAAAACACACTGACACTCTCCCTACCTATAGTTTTCTGTCCCTATAATTTTTTTTTTTTTTAAAGATGGTTGATGAGGAATGCTTTAGCACAGTATAGCACAATGAGAATTTCCCTCACTGTCCTTCCCTGTCCCTACAAACAAGGTTTAGCACAGTAAAACACACTGACACTCTCCCTACCTATAGTTTTCTGTCCCTATAAAAATTTTTTTTTTAAAGATGGTTGATGAGGAATGCTTTAGCACAGTATAGCACAATGAGAATTTCCCTCACTGTCCTTCCCTGTCCCTACAAACAAGGTTTAGCACAGTAAAACACACTGACACTCTCCCTACCTATAGTTTTCTGTCCCTATAAAAAATGTTTTTTTAAAGATGGTTGATGAGGAATGCTTTAGCACAGTATAGCACAATGAGAATTTCCCTCGCTGTCCTTCCCTGTCCCTACAAACAAGGTTTAGCACAGTAAAACACACTGACACTCTCCCTACCTATAGTTTTCTGTCCCTATAAAAAATTTTTTTTTTAAAGATGGTTGATGAGGAATGCTTTAGCACAGTATAGCACAATGAGAATTTCCCTCACTGTCCTTCCCTGTCCCTACAAACAAGGTTTAGTACAGTAAAACACACTGACACTCTCCCTACCTATAGTTTTCTGTCCCTATAATTTTTTTTTTTAAAGATGGTTGATGAGGAATGCTTTAGCACAGTATAGCACAATGAGAATTTCCCTCACTGTCCTTCCCTGTCCCTACAAACAAGGTTTAGCACAGTAAAACACACTGACACTCTCCCTACCTATAGTTTTCTGTCCCTATAAAAAATGTTTTTTTAAAGATGGTTGATGAGGAATGCTTTAGCACAGTATAGCACAATGAGAATTTCCCTCACTGTCCTTCCCTGTCCCTACAAACAAGGTTTAGCACAGTAAAACACACTGACACTCTCCCTACCTATAGTTTTCTGTCCCTATAATTTTTTTTTTTTAAAGATGGTTGATGAGGAATGCTTTAGCACAGTATAGCACAATGAGAATTTCCCTCACTGTCCTTCCCTGTCCCTACAAACAAGGTTTAGCACAGTAAAACACACTGACACTCTCCCTACCTATAGTTTTCTGTCCCTATAAATTTTTTTTTTTAAAGATGGTTGATGAGGAATGCTTTAGCACAGTATAGCACAATGAGAATTTCCCTCACTGTCCTTCCCTGTCCCTACAAACAAGGTTTAGCACAGTAAAACACACTGACACTCTCCCTACCTATAGTTTTCTGTCCCTATAAAAAAATTTTTTTTTTAAAGATGGTTGATGAGGAATGCTTTAGCACAGTATAGCACAATGAGAATTTCCCTCACTGTCCTTCCCTGTCCCTACAAACAAGGTTTAGCACAGTAAAACACACTGACACTCTCCCTACCTATAGTTTTCTGTCCCTATAAAAAAATGTTTTTTTAAAGATGGTTGATGAGGAATGCTTTAGCACAGTATAGCACAATGAGAATTTCCCTCACTGTCCTTCCCTGTCCCTACAAACAAGGTTTAACACAGTAAAACACACTGACACTCTCCCTACCTATAGTTTTCTGTCCCTATAAAAAATGTTTTTTTAAAGATGGTTGATGAGGAATGCTTTAGCACAGTATAGCACAATGAGAATTTCCCTCACTGTCCTTCCCTGTCCCTACAAACAAGGTTTAGCACAGTAAAACACACTGACACTCTCCCTACCTATAGTTTTCTGTCCCTATAAAAAAATGTTTTTTTAAAGATGGTTGATGAGGAATGCTTTAGCACAGTATAGCACAATGAGAATTTCCCTCACTGTCCTTCCCTGTCCCTACAAACAAGGTTTAGCACAGTAAAACACACTGACACTCTCCCTACCTATAGTTTTCTGTCCCTATAATTTTTTTTTTTTTTAAGATGGTTGATGAGGAATGCTTTAGCACAGTATAGCACAATGAGAATATCCCTCACTGTCCTTCCCTGTCCCTACAAACAAGGTTTAGCACAGAAAAACACACTGACACTCTCCCTACCTATAGTTTTCTGTCCCTATAAAAAATGTTTTTTTAAAGATGGTTGATGAGGAATGCTTTAGCACAGTATAGCACAATGAGAATTTCCCTCACTGTCCTTCCCTGTCCCTACAAACAAGGTTTAGCACAGTAAAACACACTGACACTCTCCCTACCTATAGTTTTCTGTCCCTATAAAAAATGTTTTTTTAAAGATGGTTGATGAGGAATGCTTTAGCACAGTATAGCACAATGAGAATTTCCCTCACTGTCCTTCCCTGTCCCTACAAACAAGGTTTAGCACAGTAAAACACACTGACACTCTCCCTACCTATAGTTTTCTGTCCCTATAAAAAATGTTTTTTTAAAGATGGTTGATGAGGAATGCTTTAGCACAGTATAGCACAATGAGAATTTCCCTCACTGTCCTTCCCTGTCCCTACAAACAAGGTTTAGCACAGTAAAACACACTGACACTCTCCCTACCTATAGTTTTCTGTCCCTATATTTTTTTTTTTTTTTTTTAAAGATGGTTGATGAGGAATGCTTTAGCACAGTATAGCACAATGAGAATTTCCCTCACTGTCCTTCCCTGTCCCTACAAACAAGGTTTAGCACAGTAAAACACACTGACACTCTCCCTACCTATAGTTTTCTGTCCCTATAATTTTTTTTTTTTTAAAGATGGTTGATGAGGAATGCTTTAGCACAGTATAGCACAATGAGAATTTCCCTCACTGTCCTTCCCTGTCCCTACAAACAAGGTTTAGCACAGTAAAACACACTGACACTCTCCCTACCTATAGTTTTCTGTCCCTATAAAAAATGTTTTTTTTAAAGATGGTTGATGAGGAATGCTTTAGCACAGTATAGCACAATGAGAATTTCCCTCACTGTCCTTCCCTGTCCCTACAAACAAGGTTTAGCACAGTAAAACACACTGACACTCTCCCTACCTATAGTTTTCTGTCCCTATAAAAAATGTTTTTTTAAAGATGGTTGATGAGGAATGCTTTAGCACAGTATAGCACAATGAGAATTTCCCTCACTGTCCTTCCCTGTCCCTACAAACAAGGTTTAGCACAGTAAAACACACTGACACTCTCCCTACCTATAGTTTTCTGTCCCTATAAAAAATTTTTTTTTTTAAAGATGGTTGATGAGGAATGCTTTAGCACAGTATAGCACAATGAGAATTTCCCTCACTGTCCTTCCCTGTCCCTACAAACAAGGTTTAGCACAGTAAAACACACTGACACTCTCCCTACCTATAGTTTTCTGTCCCTATAAAAAATGTTTTTTTAAAGATGGTTGATGAGGAATGCTTTAGCACAGTATAGCACAATGAGAATTTCCCTCACTGTCCTTCCCTGTCCCTACAAACAAGGTTTAGCACAGTAAAACACACTGACACTCTCCCTACCTATAGTTTTCTGTCCCTATAAAAATTTTTTTTTTTAAAGATGGTTGATGAGGAATGCTTTAGCACAGTATAGCACAATGAGAATTTCCCTCACTGTCCTTCCCTGTCCCTACAAACAAGGTTTAACACAGTAAAACACACTGACACTCTCCCTACCTATAGTTTTCTGTCCCTATAAAAAATGTTTTTTCAAAGATGGTTGATGAGGAATGCTTTAGCACAGTATAGCACAATGAGAATTTCCCTCACTGTCCTTCCCTGTCCCTACAAACAAGGTTTAGCACAGTAAAACACACTGACACTCTCCCTACCTATAGTTTTCTGTCCCTATAAAAAAATGTTTTTTTAAAGATGGTTGATGAGGAATGCTTTAGCACAGTATAGCACAATGAGAATTTCCCTCACTGTCCTTCCCTGTCCCTACAAACAAGGTTTAGCACAGTAAAACACACTGACACTCTCCCTACCTATAGTTTTCTGTCCCTATAAAAAAATGTTTTTTTAAAGATGGTTGATGAGGAATGCTTTAGCACAGTATAGCACAATGAGAATTTCCCTCACTGTCCTTCCCTGTCCCTACAAACAAGGTTTAACACAGTAAAACACACTGACACTCTCCCTACCTATAGTTTTCTGTCCCTATAAAAAATGTTTTTTTAAAGATGGTTGATGAGGAATGCTTTAGCACAGTATAGCACAATGAGAATTTCCCTCACTGTCCTTCCCTGTCCCTACAAACAAGGTTTAGCACAGTAAAACACACTGACACTCTCCCTACCTATAGTTTTCTGTCCCTATAAAAAAATGTTTTTTTAAAGATGGTTGATGAGGAATGCTTTAGCACAGTATAGCACAATGAGAATTTCCCTCACTGTAGTTCCCTGTCCCTACAAACAAGGTTTAGCACAGTAAAACACACTGACACTCTCCCTACCTATAGTTTTCTGTCCCTATAATTTTTTTTTTTTTAAGATGGTTGATGAGGAATGCTTTAGCACAGTATAGCACAATGAGAATATCCCTCACTGTCCTTCCCTGTCCCTACAAACAAGGTTTAGCACAGTAAAACACACTGACACTCTCCCTACCTATAGTTTTCTGTCCCTATAAAAAATGTTTTTTTAAAGATGGTTGATGAGGAATGCTTTAGCACAGTATAGCACAATGAGAATTTCCCTCACTGTCCTTCCCTGTCCCTACAAACAAGGTTTAGCACAGTAAAACACGCTGACACTCTCCCTACCTATAGTTTTCTGTCCCTATAAAAAATGTTTTTTTAAAGATGGTTGATGAGGAATGCTTTAGCACAGTATAGCACAATGAGAATTTCCCTCACTGTCCTTCCCTGTCCCTACAAACAAGGTTTAGCACAGTAAAACACACTGACACTCTCCCTACCTATAGTTTTCTGTCCCTATAAAAAATGTTTTTTTAAAGATGGTTGATGAGGAATGCTTTAGCACAGTATAGCACAATGAGAATTTCCCTCACTGTCCTTCCCTGTCCCTACAAACAAGGTTTAGCACAGTAAAACACACTGACACTCTCCCTACCTATAGTTTTCTGTCCCTATAATTTTTTTTTTTTTTAAAGATGGTTGATGAGGAATGCTTTAGCACAGTATAGCACAATGAGAATTTCCCTCACTGTCCTTCCCTGTCCCTACAAACAAGGTTTAGCACAGTAAAACACACTGACACTCTCCCTACCTATAGTTTTCTGTCCCTATAATTTTTTTTTTTTTTAAAGATGGTTGATGAGGAATGCTTTAGCACAGTATAGCACAATGAGAATTTCCCTCACTGTCCTTCCCTGTCCCTACAAACAAGGTTTAGCACAGTAAAACACACTGACACTCTCCCTACCTATAGTTTTCTGTCCCTATAAAAAAAGTTTTTTTAAAGATGGTTGATGAGGAATGCTTTAGCACAGTATAGCACAATGAGAATTTCCCTCACTGTCCTTCCCTGTCCCTACAAACAAGGTTTAGCACAGTAAAACACACTGACACTCTCCCTACCTATAGTTTTCTGTCCCTATAAAAAATGTTTTTTTAAAGATGGTTGATGAGGAATGCTTTAGCACAGTATAGCACAATGAGAATTTCCCTCACTGTCCTTCCCTGTCCCTACAAACAAGGTTTAGCACAGTAAAACACACTGACACTCTCCCTACCTATAGTTTTCTGTCCCTATAAAAAATTTTTTTTTTTAAAGATGGTTGATGAGGAATGCTTTAGCACAGTATAGCAGAATGAGAATTTCCCTCACTGTCCTTCCCTGTCCCTACAAACAAGGTTTAGCACAGTAAAACACACTGACACTCTCCCTACCTATAGTTTTCTGTCCCTATAAAAATTTTTTTTTTTAAAGATGGTTGATGAGGAATGCTTTAGCACAGTATAGCACAATGAGAATTTCCCTCACTGTCCTTCCCTGTCCCTACAAACAAGGTTTAACACAGTAAAACACACTGACACTCTCCCTACCTATAGTTTTCTGTCCCTATAAAAAATGTTTTTTCAAAGATGGTTGATGAGGAATGCTTTAGCACAGTATAGCACAATGAGAATTTCCCTCACTGTCCTTCCCTGTCCCTACAAACAAGGTTTAGCACAGTAAAACACACTGACACTCTCCCTACCTATAGTTTTCTGTCCCTATAAAAAAATGTTTTTTTAAAGATGGTTGATGAGGAATGCTTTAGCACAGTATAGCACAATGAGAATTTCCCTCACTGTCCTTCCCTGTCCCTACAAACAAGGTTTAGCACAGTAAAACACACTGACACTCTCCCTACCTATAGTTTTCTGTCCCTATAAAAAAATGTTTTTTTAAAGATGGTTGATGAGGAATGCTTTAGCACAGTATAGCACAATGAGAATTTCCCTCACTGTCCTTCCCTGTCCCTACAAACAAGGTTTAACACAGTAAAACACACTGACACTCTCCCTACCTATAGTTTTCTGTCCCTATAAAAAATGTTTTTTTAAAGATGGTTGATGAGGAATGCTTTAGCACAGTATAGCACAATGAGAATTTCCCTCACTGTCCTTCCCTGTCCCTACAAACAAGGTTTAGCACAGTAAAACACACTGACACTCTCCCTACCTATAGTTTTCTGTCCCTATAAAAAAATGTTTTTTTAAAGATGGTTGATGAGGAATGCTTTAGCACAGTATAGCACAATGAGAATTTCCCTCACTGTAGTTCCCTGTCCCTACAAACAAGGTTTAGCACAGTAAAACACACTGACACTCTCCCTACCTATAGTTTTCTGTCCCTATAATTTTTTTTTTTTTAAGATGGTTGATGAGGAATGCTTTAGCACAGTATAGCACAATGAGAATATCCCTCACTGTCCTTCCCTGTCCCTACAAACAAGGTTTAGCACAGTAAAACACACTGACACTCTCCCTACCTATAGTTTTCTGTCCCTATAAAAAATGTTTTTTTAAAGATGGTTGATGAGGAATGCTTTAGCACAGTATAGCACAATGAGAATTTCCCTCACTGTCCTTCCCTGTCCCTACAAACAAGGTTTAGCACAGTAAAACACGCTGACACTCTCCCTACCTATAGTTTTCTGTCCCTATAAAAAATGTTTTTTTAAAGATGGTTGATGAGGAATGCTTTAGCACAGTATAGCACAATGAGAATTTCCCTCACTGTCCTTCCCTGTCCCTACAAACAAGGTTTAGCACAGTAAAACACACTGACACTCTCCCTACCTATAGTTTTCTGTCCCTATAAAAAATGTTTTTTTAAAGATGGTTGATGAGGAATGCTTTAGCACAGTATAGCACAATGAGAATTTCCCTCACTGTCCTTCCCTGTCCCTACAAACAAGGTTTAGCACAGTAAAACACACTGACACTCTCCCTACCTATAGTTTTCTGTCCCTATAATTTTTTTTTTTTTTAAAGATGGTTGATGAGGAATGCTTTAGCACAGTATAGCACAATGAGAATTTCCCTCACTGTCCTTCCCTGTCCCTACAAACAAGGTTTAGCACAGTAAAACACACTGACACTCTCCCTACCTATAGTTTTCTGTCCCTATAATTTTTTTTTTTTTTAAAGATGGTTGATGAGGAATGCTTTAGCACAGTATAGCACAATGAGAATTTCCCTCACTGTCCTTCCCTGTCCCTACAAACAAGGTTTAGCACAGTAAAACACACTGACACTCTCCCTACCTATAGTTTTCTGTCCCTATAAAAAAAGTTTTTTTAAAGATGGTTGATGAGGAATGCTTTAGCACAGTATAGCACAATGAGAATTTCCCTCACTGTCCTTCCCTGTCCCTACAAACAAGGTTTAGCACAGTAAAACACACTGACACTCTCCCTACCTATAGTTTTCTGTCCCTATAAAAAATGTTTTTTTAAAGATGGTTGATGAGGAATGCTTTAGCACAGTATAGCACAATGAGAATTTCCCTCACTGTCCTTCCCTGTCCCTACAAACAAGGTTTAGCACAGTAAAACACACTGACACTCTCCCTACCTATAGTTTTCTGTCCCTATAAAAAATTTTTTTTTTTAAAGATGGTTGATGAGGAATGCTTTAGCACAGTATAGCAGAATGAGAATTTCCCTCACTGTCCTTCCCTGTCCCTACAAACAAGGTTTAGCACAGTAAAACACACTGACACTCTCCCTACCTATAGTTTTCTGTCCCTATAAAAATTTTTTTTTAAAGATGGTTGATGAGGAATGCTTTAGCACAGTATAGCACAATGAGAATTTCCCTCACTGTCCTTCCCTGTCCCTACAAACAAGGTTTAGCACAGTAAAACACACTGACACTCTCCCTACCTATAGTTTTCTGTCCCTATACATTTTTTTTTTTAAAGATGGTTGATGAGGAATGCTTTAGCACAGTATAGCACAATGAGAATTTCCCTCACTGTCCTTCCCTGTCCCTACAAACAAGGTTTAGCACAGTAAAACACACTGACACTCTCCCTACCTATAGTTTTCTGTCCCTATAAAACATTTTTTTTTTTAAAGATGGTTGATGAGGAATGCTTTAGCACAGTATAGCACAATGAGAATTTCCCTCACTGTCCTTCCCTGTCCCTACAAACAAGGTTTAACACAGTAAAACACACTGACACTCTCCCTACCTATAGTTTTCTGTCCCTATAAAAAATGTTTTTTTAAAGATGGTTGATGAGGAATGCTTTAGCACAGTATAGCACAATGAGAATTTCCCTCACTGTCCTTCCCTGTCCCTACAAACAAGGTTTAGCACAGTAAAACACACTGACACTCTCCCTACCTATAGTTTTCTGTCCCTATAAAAAAATGTTTTTTTAAAGATGGTTGATGAGGAATGCTTTAGCACAGTATAGCACAATGAGAATTTCCCTCACTGTCCTTCCCTGTCCCTACAAACAAGGTTTAGCACAGTAAAACACACTGACACTCTCCCTACCTATAGTTTTCTGTCCCTATAATTATTTTTTTTTTAAGATGGTTGATGAGGAATGCTTTAGCACAGTATAGCACAATGAGAATATCCCTCACTGTCCTTCCCTGTCCCTACAAACAAGGTTTAGCACAGTAAAACACACTGACACTCTCCCTACCTATAGTTTTCTGTCCCTATAAAAAATGTTTTTTTAAAGATGGTTGATGAGGAATGCTTTAGCACAGTATAGCACAATGAGAATTTCCCTCACTGTCCTTCCCTGTCCCTACAAACAAGGTTTAGCACAGTAAAACACACTGACACTCTCCCTACCTATAGTTTTCTGTCCCTATAAAAAATGTTTTTTTAAAGATGGTTGATGAGGAATGCTTTAGCACAGTATAGCACAATGAGAATTTCCCTCACTGTCCTTCCCTGTCCCTACAAACAAGGTTTAGCACAGTAAAACACACTGACACTCTCCCTACCTATAGTTTTCTGTCCCTATAAAAAATGTTTTTTTAAAGATGGTTGATGAGGAATGCTTTAGCACAGTATAGCACAATGAGAATTTCCCTCACTGTCCTTCCCTGTCCCTACAAACAAGGTTTAGCACAGTAAAACACACTGACACTCTCCCTACCTATAGTTTTCTGTCCCTATAAAAAATGTTTTTTTAAAGATGGTTGATGAGGAATGCTTTAGCACAGTATAGCACAATGAGAATTTCCCTCACTGTCCTTCCCTGTCCCTACAAACAAGGTTTAGCACAGTAAAACACACTGACACTCTCCCTACCTATAGTTTTCTGTCCCTATAAAATTTTTTTTTTAAAGATGGTTGATGAGGAATGCTTTAGCACAGTATAGCACATTGAGAATTTCCCTCACTGTCCTTCCCTGTCCCTACAAACAAGGTTTAGCACAGTAAAACACACTGACACTCTCCCTACCTATAGTTTTCTGTCCCTATAAAAAATGTTTTTTTAAAGATGGTTGATGAGGAATGCTTTAGCACAGTATAGCACAATGAGAATTTCCCTCACTGTCCTTCCCTGTCCCTACAAACAAGGTTTAGCACAGTAAAACACACTGACACTCTCCCTACCTATAGTTTTCTGTCCCTATAAAAAAATTTTTTTTTAAAGATGGTTGATGAGGAATGCTTTAGCACAGTATAGCAGAATGAGAATTTCCCTCACTGTCCTTCCCTGTCCCTACAAACAAGGTTTAGCACAGTAAAACACACTGACACTCTCCCTACCTATAGTTTTCTGTCCCTATAAAAATTTTTTTTTAAAGATGGTTGATGAGGAATGCTTTAGCACAGTATAGCACAATGAGAATTTCCCTCACTGTCCTTCCCTGTCTCTACAAACAAGGTTTAGCACAGTAAAACACACTGACACTCTCCCTACCTATAGTTTTCTGTCCCTATAAAAAAATTTTTTTAAAGATGGTTGATGAGGAATGCTTTAGCACAGTATAGCACAATGAGAATTTCCCTCACTGTCCTTCCCTGTCCCTACAAACAAGGTTTAGCACAGTAAAACAGACTGACACTCTCCCTACCTATCCTTCTCTTTCCCTAAACTAAAGGAATCCAGGTTAAGCAAGAAAAAAAAATGTCACTGTCCCTGCCTATGCTTCTCTTTCCCTGCTCCGGAACACACTACACTAGGCCGCCGTGCTGGCGGCCTTTTATAGTGTGGGGCGTTTACTAAACACCCTCAGCAATAATTGGCCACAGGCATCCTGCCTGTGGCCAATCATTGCTCTCCTCGCTGCCGGCGCTGTGATTGGCCAAGCATGCGGGGTCACAGTGCATGCTTGGCCAATCACAGCGCCTGGATGACACTGCGATGGCGTAGTGCATTGTGGGCCGCGAATTAGGCGCGAACGGCCCAAATCGTTCATTGTTCGGCGAACGATCGAACAGCCGATGTTCGAGTCGAACGTATGTTCGACTCGAACACCGAGCTCATCCCTAGTATACAGTAAGTCCCGAAAGATTTCATTGACAAAATCCTGAAAGACTGCAGGAGCGTTGCAAAGTCCGAAAGGCATGACGAGATATTCAAAGTGACCATCTCTGGTGTTAAATGCGGTTTTCCATTCATCTCCTTCACGGATTCTGATGAGGTTATAAGCGCCCCTGAGGTCCAATTTCGAAAAAACGTTTGCTCCGCGCAGATGGTCAAAGAGCTCCGAGATGAGAGGCAGAGGGTAGCGATTTTTAATAGTGATTTTATTGAGACCACGATAGTCTATGCAAGGGCGTAGTGATCCGTCCTTCTTGGCAACGAAGAAGAAACCCGCTCCGGCTGGAGAAGATGATTTCCTAATAAAACCTCTCTTGAGGTTCTCCTGTATGTAATCAGTCATGGCCTTGGTTTCAGGAGAGGAGAGAGGGTAAATTCTGCCACGGGGTGGTGTAGTACCTGGGAGCAAGTCAATGGGGCAGTCGTAGGGTCTATGTGGTGGTAAGAGCTCCGCCTGTTTTTTTGCAAAAGACATCAGAAAAGTCCTGATAGGCCTTGGGAAGGCCGGGCAAAGGAGTAGCGATGGGAACTTGACTGGGGGTTACAGACTTAAGACAATGCTTGTGGCAGGAGTAGCCCCAGGATTTGATGTCCCCAGTGGTCCAGTCGAGGGTAGGAGAGTGGCGCTGGAGCCAGGGTAGGCCAAGAAGGATGTCAGAAGTACAGTTCGGCAAAACAAAGAATTCAATTTTTTCTTGGTGAAGAACACCAACGGACATGAGCAGGGGTTCGGTGCGGTAACGCACGGTACAATCCAGATTCTCTCCATTTACAGAGGAAATGAAGAAGGGTTTGAAGAGACGGATAACAGGAACGTTGAACCTGTTGATGAAAGAGGCTTCAATAAAGTTTCCTGCAGAACCAGAGTCCAGGAAGGCCACTGCAAAGAAGGGGGAGCCAGCAGAAGGGGAAATCCGCACAGGAATAGTCAGACGTGGAGAGGAAGAATTCACACCTAGTAATGCCTCTCCCACGTTCACTAGGTGCGGGCGTTTCCCTGACGTAGAGGACGAATAGGGCAATCCTTTAGGAAATGTTCAGAGCTCGCACAATAAAGGCATAAGTTCTCATTCCTACGGCGAGTCCTCTCTTGTAGGGTCAGGCGAGATCGGTCCACCTGCATGGCCTCCTCGACAGAAGGTATAGTATCAGGATGCGTTGGATTCAGGAAGAGAGGAGCCAGGCGCGGATAACGCCTGGTGCAAACAAGATCTTTCTCCTGGCGAAGCTCTTGGTGTCTTTCAATGTAGCGTATGTCAATGCGGGTAGCTAAGTGGATGAGCTCCGTCAGGGAGGAGGGTATCTCTCGTGCGGCCAGACAATCCTTGATGTGGCTGGATAAACCTTTCTTGAAGGTCGCGCAGAGAGCCTCATTATTCCAGGATAGCTCTGAGGCCAGTGTGCGGAACTGTATGGCATATTCGCCCACAGAGGAGTTCCCTTGGACAAGGTTAAGCAGAGCGGTTTCAGCGGATGAGGCTCGGCCTGGTTCCTCAAAAACGCTACGAACCTCAGTGAGGAAGGACTGAACGGTGGCTGTAGCAGGGTCATTGCGGTCCCAGAGTGGCGTGGCCCAGGCCAAGGCCTTCCCAGACAACAGACAGACCACGAATGCCAGCATAGACCGTTCTGTGGGAAACTGGTCTGACATCATCTCAAGATGCAGGGAACATTGGGACAAGAATCCCTGGCACCTCCTAGGATCCCCGTCAAATTTCTCCGGAAGAGACAAGCGGATCTTCGAGGTAGTAGCGGCAGCTCGGGGAGGAGAAGATGCTGGAGCTTGTGGCGGCAGACGCTGCTGGATTATGGCGGTCAACTGCGACAGCTGCTGTCCTTGTTGGGCAATCAATTGCGACTGCTGGGCAACCACGGTAGTGAGATCAGCGAGAGTAGGCAGCGGCACGTCAGCGGGATCCATGGCCGGATCTACTGTCACGAGCCGGACTGGCGGCTAGTGGG